>JAADWU010000091.1:0-20492 GCA_023336255.1 Pythium graminicola
ACACACGCACTGAAGATCCCCACGCGGTAGAGGAGTTTGTCCGAGATCTTGACGAGACGACCTGTGAGCTCCCCATACACTGCAGCAAACACACCCATGATGAAGATGGAGGCAATACAAAAAGACAAGAGATACGCTGTGGAGCGACCCCAATCGTTGAGCACGACGGCCGGGAGCACACCCAAGACCCCACCCGTTCCCGCGAGACCGTGCGCAATGCCATAGGCAAACGCCGTCCAATGGGCCGTGTGGGGGTTCTTGATATCAGAGGACGGCGCGTTGCAGAGTCCAAAGCAGCACTTGCGCGTGACGATGGTCTCATCAAACGACTGCTTACGCACCAAGTCACCATGAGTAATAGGACCCTGAATCTGACTGTGACCGCTCTCCATGATCGCTTCTGGTGTCTGCAAGCGAAACGGACCACCATTCGGCGAGCGTGGACTTGGTAAGATCTCACCTTGACCTTGGATACGCTGGATCTCGGCGGTCGCTGCTTTCTCATAGTATTCCTTGCGGACCTTGAGGTAGTGACGCAATCCCCACAGTCCCAACAGGATCATGAGCACACCGACGACAAAGTCGCAGTACGAACCAACGGAATCGAGGTCAATGTTCTGGTCGAGCGCAAGGAAGATGGCAGTCACAATGATGAGACCAGTCGAATGACCAGCACCCCAACGCATGCCGAGTTGACACGAGCGCCAGGACGATCCAGCGCTGAGCACGATGAGCGCACTGAGGTGATCTGGACCCGTGAGGACGTGAACGATCCCAAGGAGCAGTCCAGTGCCAATGATTGTGCCGATGTTGGCGTGTACGAGGGACTCGTCGACTTCACCCATGGTATGTCAAGCGCTTGAATGTAGGAGATGAGAGGAGAGGTGATCGTTGGAGGGGAGAAAGCAAAGTGAGCGATATACCACGCGGCACACACGTCTGTGTGTGTACTGAGTCGTTGTCTTTTCTTCTTTCCATAGCCTGTAGAAATCAACCATCCATACGCCACTGGTGTCGCCATCTCCATTCATGACACGTGCAGCGACTTTCACTACTATTTCCTTCCATTGTTTTAGGAGAGATGCTTCAGTTAAATACGATTGGAACTCTTTGGGGCCACGAAGATCCGGTTTTGGCTTCTGAGCTTTTTCCATGGACGCCTCTGATTCCCACGGAGACGTTTCACGTACACCAAGTGTCGTGCCAAATTGGCACTCGGTTCCCACGTCTTACGAGAAGGCGAAGTGGCCACGCCAGTTTCACGTCTGGGACTATAATAGATGTAACAATAGACTCGTCACGTGAGACTGCGGGCAATGGAAACTTTGTCAACCCAATGCAACGGACCTCCTGATTCAATAAAACCACGTCTCACACATCCATGATGGCTGCGTTTCATCCATGGTTTCACACTAGTGCGATCTGCATGTTGAAGTGCGCTAATAGTGTGGTGCACCTCAAATGGGATTGATGTGGACTACACTATTGTGGATGGTTCTCAAAGTAGCCCCATCTGATCCCATGGCATGCGTGGCAGTTTTGCGTGGCATCTATCAACATCCACCATGAGTGCCAAGGGCTACGCCTCGATGGCGCTATTGGCGCTTCAATTTGGCTTGCAGCCAATTCTCTATAAAGAGTTTGCATCCCGTGCCAAGTACTCGAGCGTATTGGTCATCGCATGCGAATGTTGCAAGTTGGTGGTCGCTGGACTGGTGCTCGTGCTGAGTGGCGACGCTTCGCGACTTTGGAAGACGTGGCATTTGCGTCAAAGTCTCGCGGCCTCGGGGCTTCCTGCTTGCACGTATGCTGTGCAAAACGTGCTCGTGCAAATCGCTTACCAGAACCTCCCTCCGATTGTATTCAACCTCGTCAACCAGACCAAACTCTTGTGGACAGCTCTCTTTGTCTATGCGCTGCTTGGCAAACGTTTCTCTCGACTACAATGCGGTACGTACATCACATCTCTTTGTTTCGTTCGTTAGACTCATGCTCTACATATATTGCAGTGGCTATGCTCATGCTGCTTTCGGCGGCTGTGTTACTTTCACTGGCTAAAGACCCGGAGGCGGACAATGCCTCGGCCAAGCGCACAACGTCGTTTGAGTTTGGTCTTGTCCCAGTGCTCTTGGCCTCTATCCTCTCCGGTTTTGGTGCCGCGACCACACAGCGCACGATGCAACAACACCAACGCAATACGGCCCTCGTGACCATAGAGCTCGCTGTGTACGGCAGTATCTTCCTCATCGCCTCGCAAATGTACTCGCCATCGTCGGCACCGTCGCTCTTGCTGTCGCTCACGTCGATCGACCGATTAATTGCGCTCTTCGAGGGTTGGGATCAGCTCACGTGGATTCCTATCATCGCCAACGCCATGGGCGGCCTGCTGGTTGGTGCAGTCACGAAATACGTCGGTGGTGTACTCAAGTCGTTTGCTCTGGTCTGCGGCATCGCGTTCACGGCATTTGTTGAGTCCTTTCTCTATGGAAATGCACTTCCACCTGAAGTGTGGATTGCGGCAGCATTGGTCACGGCAAGCATGTTCCTCTACAACGGCTTTCCCTACACCGAAGACAAACGCAAGACAGCGTGATCATACAGGACGGAAGAACGAGAACTGCGGGATTCATTCATTTATGCACTACTTCTGTGCACTCCTACTTTCTTAAATACTACTACTTTCTACGACTACAAGTCTACTCTGCATCATCTTGAACTGATTGGGGTGGTGGGAGGTCCTAAACTATTGAAAAAATGGCGGAAGAGAACACGTCGACTCATACCGCAAAGGTGGTTGTGGCAAATGCACCACGCGACGCGAACGCGAATGGCTCGAGGGCGACTGTGGAGAGCGCGTCGGCGAATGCACCGCTGGTGCCCTCATCGTCGGCTGAGGGTTCCATCTCGAAATCACACATCATCTTCATGAACAAGGCGTCATCGTCTTCTTCTTGGGTTGTACTGGATCCGCCGCCCTTAAGACCGCCCTGCATTGCGGACGACGAGGTAGTGGACCCTGCTAAGGACTGTGTGAGAAGAGCGAGGCATCGCTGGGGGATCGTTACATCCTTCTTGTCCGTGGCATCTCGATGGAACTGGGCGAGCTCAGCCTGAACACAAAGCTGTCGAACCATGTCATTGGTGAGTTCCTGTGGGCCACGCGATGCCAACATCTCTTGTGTAATCTGAAGAAAGAGCTCGATAGGAAACTGCATCAGCTTCTGCACAGCCGCAAGGTCCAGCGGAAGAGCACGGGCGAGGGCATCGACACACTCGAGGTGGAGTTCAGCACAGACTGAGAGGGAATCATGCTTGTCCATGAGGGTCGACGCGTCCTGCGTGACGCGCATGAGTGTCTCCACAAGTGCTGTCTGATGTGTGATGGTTGTGAGGTAGTGGCGTGCCTGCGTTGTGGCTGCAAGTCCCAAGTTCATGTAGTGAATGCCACAGTAGAGAGCTGCAGCAGTCTCGGCTGTGAAGTTGAGCTCACCCGTGTAGGCGTAGACACACAGTTGCTCAAATGTAGCGGCACCACCAGGGAACGAAGAGAGCTGGACAACCGGGATAGGTGATTGAGATGTGAGCAAGCTTTCACGAGCCTTGGCGTTTAGGAGCTGGGACTCGAGGAGCATGGGGTGCTTGTGCAGGTTGAACTGTGTACCTTCTACAATGACCACAAGGTTGCACGCATTACGACGTGACGTGTACTGCTCGTACTCACACAAGGACTTGGGCGAGATGGTCGACGTCACAAGACTGGGTTTGGCTTCGGTTGAGGTGGATGTTGGCGTAGGCACTGAGACAACCGGAGCAGCCGGAGGTTCTGTGCGTGGCTTCTTGATGACCACCAAGAGATCGTCACAGATCTCAAAATCTGCAAAGATGTCGGCCGAGAGCGGCAAGAGACCGTCACATGAGGTCGGCGACGACGCCCCCTCGACATCCTTGTCGTTGGTGGTGGTCTTGTGTTGAGGTTCGGGGGTTTCATCATCAAGATTCGACTCCTCTGGTGTTTCGAGGTCGTCATTGTCATCCTCTAGATCTGGAAGCGTGACCGCCACTGGCAGCCCACCCAAAGGCTTGAGGATCTCAACATCCGAGCGTGTGCGCTTGCGTGACGAGCGGTTGCTGGAAGAGACGAGGTTTCGGCAGTGGCAGCACGTGGCGCGCGTCGAGTGGAGACAGGTCGCGTCTTTGGCGCATCCTTCACGTTTGCAGCTCTTGCCATTGCCTTCACGACGAACACCACAGCGACCAGCATCGTGTTGGCCACAACGACCGTCACAAGTGCAGTGCATGCACTCGCCAGGAGTCTTGGAGCATGTTGGCAACGAGCATGACTTGCGAAGCTTTCGGGGCGCACCCTTCATAGAGGTAGGTAGGTAAGGAATCAGGGGAGGAGGGAATTTTCTACACTGAGCGTTGGGGTGGAGGAGGTCGGTCCCTTTGGGGGAGGGAGGGAGGACCCAAGGGGACCGCTCAGGAGCCACTGGCCACGGCTGCAAAAAAACAAGAGCGCGAGCCAAACCAAACGCAAAGAAACCGAGCGACGGGGGCGAAGGAGGGGAGATTGCTCTGTTTTGGAGTCCATCCCCGTCTGCTCCCCTCCCAAAAACTTGGATTCCCTCTTGGCTTCCAGCTGCGATCAAGGTTGTTTTCAGCGCAACTGCTTGGATGAGCAGACGTGACACTTTGGTGGATGGACCATAGTGAAGCCAAGTATGAACATGGAGAAAAAAAACAAGCAAGCAAAAAATGAAACGGCGGTGCTGAGCGCGAGGAGAAGCGTGGACGAGAGAATCGTTGAGTTGGAAGTGGGATTGGTTTGATTCAGGGACGGAAACGCACAAAAGTAGGGCATCCCAACAGTGGCTCGTCACTGTACCAACGACGCAGCTGAACAAGCAAAGGCCCATCCACGTACTGATATTCTTTAACACAGGTTGTTCCACTTGAAAAAAGAGGTTTGAGCGCCAAAATCACAAATCCAGGTATAATTCAAAAGCTTAGTCCACGAAACAAGGTGTAATTTTACATGCAGACGGATCGAACACTTCAAGCACAACGTGGTATAGCCGGTACATGGACACACTCACCCATGCCTTCTCTGGACTTGTTGGTGGTCATTGTGGGCTCTGTGTGTGTATGAGTTTTCCAGTCTGGCAACAGAGGAATTCCATGTTGTTATTTTCAAGCTCATGGAGTGCATGGTGGCCAGTCGTTGTCTCAAACCCAAGAGAGAAATGTACAGTACTCTGTAGGCGCTGGTGTACAATGAGTCTCGCCATGGCCACGAGACCAACAGAAAAAAAATTGGGTAATGAAACGGCTTGATACACTGCTGCGTTGAAGCTGGTGATCGAGATTACGGCTCCTTCAAACCAAGCGACATGGGATTTGTTGGAGAACTCCACCTGCACCAAGCGACATGGGCTTCTCGCGAGAATTCCGCAGGGTTCCATCGAGACAGATGCGGAGATTCGCTCGCTATGTACCGACTTGTGAACTGGCCTCTGGATGCCACGAGGAGCAATGTGAAGAAGATCGCATTGAGAGTTGTGTTCTTGGATCTCAAAGAGATGAGTCCATCCAAGTGAAAAAGGCCAACGTAGCGTCTGCCGCAGACTAGACGCCAAAACTTTGCATAATTTCCAAGTGCAGGTTATGAAGCGGTGCAAAGGATCCATACTTACCATCGATGGATTCGTTGTGATATAATACCGAGGGAAGGGGGCCTCATGTATCCTTCCTCTCAGAAACGCAGCAATGTCACAAGGGAACGCACCAATGCCACGGACACTCAACCTAAAGAGCTTCTATGTGGGATCTACTCTTTGTTGCATATGTTGGCGTTTGGCTCCGAAATTCTGGTGTCCCAAATCGGACACTGTTGACGTTGACGCATCATCGAAACAGGAGCTCATCAAAGAGTCAGTGGGGGTATCAGAGCTCCGGGTGCTGATGGGAGATGGATACTGTACCGAACGTTTCACTCGCAGCCGCAGCACTCAGGAGACGCTGCGGAGAACGCGCTTCAACATGATCCGACACGTCGCTTCAAAGTCTGTCCATGTCCATCGCCGTGGATCATCTCCCTTTGGATCAGGAGAATCCTACCAAGAACGCGGCTGAGGTCCCGATGCGAAACGTTGACTATTCTCACCTACAACACACTATGGGATCTTCATGTTGGAGTGTCGAGAAAGCGCTGAAACGGCGTCTAGCTCCACAGCCTTCTCTTCTCCGACGCTTGGGCCTAATGTTCAGACAGTAGTGGAGACCGTGCAAGAGGCGTACGCATGGATTCACCATTGGTTGCATACCTATGGGACAGAATGCATGAAAACCATGGAGCAAAGGCGTGACGAGGTACTCGTATCTGATTGATCATCATGCACAAGTTCATATGATTTCGTGCGCGCCGACCATCGAATGTATTAGTCTCCTCATTCAGACGGGGTGTTCGACGGTGCTCGAAGATAAACCCATTGGCCATGTGCCACGTGACGCGCAAGGGGACCACTCTCTCTCGAAAGATCTTGTGCTTGCATCCGTTGCTGCAGACGGGTTGGATACTTCGGAAGAAGAGGCACAAAATTTGTTGTGCCCAGCTGCCTTTGGCGTCCATCAGTTTCCCTTGGGGTGGATCGCGAGAGCTTGTGAGCCGTCGGCGACGATGAGGAACTAGAGCAGAGGCAAACGCCGCCCATGACAAGCGATGCTGAAGCGTCGCGTGATGGCCACATCCGTTAGGTATCAAAACATCCTCAGAATGAGCTTACATCTAATAGAGCCATTCATTGCGTGGACATGGAGGTGATCATCATTCTCCATTGGTCCTGAAACGGCGCGCGTTCCAGGAAAGATCTGATACCTAAATTTACAAACCACGCATCAACGAGGAAAAACGCCTTTGAGGATGTGTCACACACATCCTCAAAGGGCGTGAGCCAATCACAAGTCACCGACACTAGGCTGAAACGGCGCGGACATGGTGCTTCGTCTCCGCAGTGCAATGCATCATGGCACTGATGGATGATACGCGAATGATGGCGGAATTATCAGATTGCAGAGGACAAGGAAACAGGTTGACGAGGGATTTGTTCTCAGTGTTGAAGGCTTCTGATGGGAGAAGTTTTGGTTAAGTACCTGACGCTCATCCGTGGCCACACTCTACCGTAGAGAAAGCAAAGCTTCAATGGCCGGAGTTCTATATCGCTCTGTTTAGGTATCTCATCCAAGAAGCTACCAGTGGCTGGTGTCCTATATCGCTC
The DNA here is from genome assembly GCA_023336255.1 of Pythium graminicola. Classification (NCBI taxonomy): domain Eukaryota; phylum Oomycota; class Peronosporomycetes; order Pythiales; family Pythiaceae; genus Pythium; species Pythium graminicola. The sequence goes on from JAADWU010000091.1 coordinate 7,275, forward strand.
ATTTCAGGTACCATCTCATGTCGGCAGCTACACTACTACCGGTGGTCAGTTCACCCCGCTTTCTTCTCTCTCTCTCTCTTGGCAACGTGTCGCGGAGAGAAGAGAAGGTAGGAAAGAAGCAAACCAGTTGCCCATCGCGGATGGTAACTACAACCTACAGTACATTGTTGATATGTGGCTCTTGTGAAGGTTTCCACGCTGGAATGGAAGCGAGATTTGACGAGAGAACATTCATACCTACGAACGGAATGCACGTCATCCTGAACGGTCCCCTCGACACGACGGACGTGCAGTGAGAGTGTCTTACGCTCATGAGACTCAGGTTGAAGTTGATCTCATCATCTCACGTTCTGGATGCTTATTTGCTCTCTGACCACAAGACTGGACCCACATCCAAACTCATTTTCTAGGTATCGCAGGTTGCAGCCGATAAGAAAGAAAAACAACTCTCTTGTATTGCAGTTCGAGTCAGTGGATCACTGACCCTCCTTCGGTCTCGTTCCTCATCATCTACCACTGCAACTCAACTGGGTACACCTCGGTATCTCCTAGGTTCTCTGATTTTCCTGAGTTCTTCTCGTCCCACCCAAAAATTCATGCTGCGACTGAGTGGGTCAGCTGGGTGAAGATTTGTGCCGCAATTTGTTGTTCTTTGGTCTCATCACTCCCGCGTAAAACCGTGATCACTGCACTGAATCTCTCCCTCTGTGTCGTCAACTGCAAGGCGATGGACGGCTCGTTGTGGCGGGACGAAAGGGCCACGAGTACATCGCCCGCTGCGACACGAACCATCGAGTACTTGCCATCGCCAACCCCAAAGTCTCCGCAACATCTGTCCATAAGGCGGTTGATCGTGTGCTGGTTGCTCAATGTGCTCGCTGGTGCCGCCCGGACGACACTCGCGACCGCCCCAAAAATGCTGCGACGGACACTCCACACGTGGAACGCAGCGTCGGTGAAGCACCGATCCAACCACTCGAGCGTCTCACGTGCTCCCACACCACCGGCTTCGGTTGACACGGTCGTTGGGAAGACACTCGCCACTGTCTCGAAGACGACCTTTACCAACATGGGCGGAAGAATCTTGGAGGATCCTCCATCGGTTTCGCCTTGCTCATTTGCTCGCCACATCTCTAGTCGGTTACGAAGGTCAACAACCAGTTGAAAGCGAAGAAGTTCCACAGGCTCCGAGGAAGGCATCACAGTAGCGAGACTGCTGAGACTTCCTAAGGCGCTTTCGAGGTATTCCAACTCGTGGTTCTTCCACGCGCGATCGCACTCTTGAACAAGCAATACCACCAATGTTGCCGAGTCAGCAACGCGTACATTCGCGATTGCCACTAGTGCTTCTAGAATTGCACCCTTTCCTCGCCATAGTCGACCGGGCACAGCCGACATCAACTCATTCCAAATCTGGTCAGTTTGATGTGAGGACAACCGTTGTTGATACGATGTGCCCTTAAGGAATAGCGCTTGTAATGCTTTGACACCTTGACGTCGAGTATCCCACGACGGATGACGGATCCACCGAGCCAGCACAGAAAGCGTGGCCTCTAGTGCAGACTCAGAATACGTAATGCGCGGTGGTAGATCCTCTAAAACTGCAGTCCAAACTGAACGTAGTGCCTCAGACGATGCGTACTGTCCGATAAACGCGGCGGGGAACACATCGGAGGTATACCATTCATTGCGAGAGTCTCGGATCACCAAAGTCGATGCATCAGAGATCGGCGGGCACTTTGCAATCAGGTCCTTGATCGCCAGAGCGCTCACCATGAGGAACCGACTGGTATACGTGTCAGCATCGGCAAAACCATCCTTATTATCTACGCCAAGCTGCGTGGATGTCGTAGCTTCCGGTTTACTTGGGCGATTCACTGCAAAAACGCCAGAACGAACATAGTTCTTCACAGAACTTGGCTCCACCAATGGGCAAAGATACGCTGCAGCGCGAAGATAACTGCGTAGGACAAGCCCATCAACAATACCAGATGATGAACTGTACCGAGCGTCTTCATCACCGTACTGATCGTTTTCGGAAGCCGAGCGGTCAGCGACGTACGGGATCAATGCACGGGAGAGAATCGACTCCGATCCACCACATTTGCGCAACTCAAATGGCAATTCAGTTGCGACGGTGGCAGCAAAATTGGCTGTGCCGACACGAGTGTTGAGACCGACGCCAAACTTGAGCAGGTTCATAATGCCGCGAGCTATTTCCTCGACAATCTCGATGCATGTATCGTTGTTAGAAGCTGCCAGTGACTTTAGTTTAATCTTGCATTGATCGAGGAGTTGCCCAACGGGTCCACTTTGGCTCATCGAAACACGCAGTTGTTCCAACTGCTCCTTCTTGTCACCAACATGGAACTGGGCATATTGTAGCTCTGGCATCTCCAATGACGACAAATACTCAAGTAGCTTGACAATGAGGGCGCCGAGACGATCCTGCAGCGCCGAGGCATCGATTTCCTTCACGAGACGCAACAGCAAATCAATACTAAGTGCGCGGTACACCACGTTCTTGGTCGTCATTCCATGCGAAATCAAGTAATCAAGTAATTCACGACGACAGCCTTCGTGTTTAGCAGCAATGCGAAGACTAAGCTCACCGAGAGCTTTGAAAAGCTTCAGTCCTGCAACTGCTACCGCTTCCATGACATCGTCAACCGACCGAGAGGTTAATTTCCACAATTGAATGAAATTTGCTTCAATTTGTGTGGCATCAGCACCGTTGAGCAAGTCGATAAGAGCAATACAACATGCTTCTCGATACTTGAAGTTTCGAGAATACTCCAGTTTCGCGAGGAGGAAACTCAGTATCGTATCCCACATTTGACTCAACAAAGATTTTTCCTGCGACGTTGTCAACGTCAGCTCCCCCTTCGCAATGTTCCACAAGTTTCCCATCACTTCTGAAACCTTGGAGTTGGAATGATTCTTCAAGAGGAAAAGCCACGGAATGAGCCTCTTCCTGTGCTCGTAGGCTTCGGACATCCATTGCTGGTTTGCTTGTGTGATGATTGAAGCACGGAAGGTTTTGTCAACAACCGAAAACGAAAAGCCATCGGTAAATGACGGCAGCGTGCCGTTGAGTGAGAGCGCTTGCCAAATCGGATTGGTTGTGCTCAGGTACAACAACGAGTACATGAGCTCGGGATCGCCAATATCAGCCGCCACGTTGCTGACTTCCCGGTAGGCCACATTTTCAATCGTGTCTACTTCCCGGCCACTGGCAGGCGCATGTTGAGTCGTAGCTGGGCGTTCTTCGCTATCTTCGTCTTCGGCTCCTCGATCACGTTCACTTGAACTCGTTGATCTTGGTGCAAAAGCCCGAAAACACCGCAGTCGGCGGAACAAACTGTCACTGAACTGGTCTCCTATCTCTGCTGACGGTGCTTTTAGCCGCAGATAAGCAAGGCCTTTCACCGCGCATTCAGTAGTTACTGGGTCTGTGTCGTTGAGCATTGTCACAAAAAACTCGTGGATGCTGATCAATGTATCAGCAAATGCAGCTGAATGGAAAGTCTGTGTCCATGACGGGTGTGCGCTTGAGTTGAGACTTGCTGCGCAGATGCATAGAAGCCAAATCGCAGCGCTACGTCGGACTGGATTCTGCCGTGCTTCAGCTCCATCTTGGATAATACGCTGAACCAATCGTGCAGAGTACGGCATAGTACCGTCGTCAGTGATGCTTGTGCCCATCGAAACCAATGCGTGCGCTACCGAAAACTGAAGCTCGCATTCTTGTTCACCTCCAAGCTTAAGAATGCTCGAAACCAGCTTTTCAAACTCCGTGCAGCAAAGTCCAGGCCATACACTTTCGTAAGTTGCCTTCGAAATTCCTTCCAACGTCACTGTTCGAACTGATCGGAGACGAGATTTGACACCGTCGTCTGCAGTGACACTGTCGAGCTTCCAATCGATGACCTTGCGGAGTTGCTCAACGGTATCAACTCGAAGATTCAATACGGACTCGCGGCTTTCTGGATTCAGCGTGAGCTTATTCCAGTTGCCCATGAGTCCTATCGCATCGATACAGCTGCGTACCCGACCAAACAGTACATTGAGAGCCTCCTCTCCCCGAGGCAATGATTCGAACTTTGACACGGACTGGATTGCTTCATCAAGCAATATTGAGAGGCTTCGAGCTGCACGAAGTACGACCTCCGAGCTCTGGGGAACCGAGTGTTCGCCGTGTGCGAGCACACCAGCGATTGTACCAACTGTATACAAAGCTGCACTGAAACTGGCTGGTGTTGATGACTCGCCTTCTAGGGTCGTAAGAGATGTGTTCATGATGTGAGCGATATCAGTTTCAACGGCATGAAGACTCCAGCGGAGGATCGTCGTGAGGCTCAGCAGGGCGCTCCGGCCGGATCGAGTTGCGCGGGCAATTGTAGCAACTACATGATTTGTCCGGCCACATAGGAGAGTATCAATCGTGGAAGCAAAGAACTTGTGCATATCAATGACCTGATCAGCAATAGTAGCACACAGTGACGCACTGTCTTGCTGTGATGTTGACTCAAGTGGATGTTGAAGCAGCGTCTCCACAAAATATCTCATGATCAGCTTGATGGACTCGGGCTCGCCATGCTTGTCCGTGCGGTTTTGTTCGTCCATCACGACGGCTTGCAAGAAGAGGAGACACTGCTGGGCTACACGAGCGGCCATAAAACTCTGAAGATTGGATGAGTTCTGCCGATCCATCGACTGCAAAGTGCGAAGTACTGTGTCGCTAGATGGTAATGGTTTCACGTAAAGTGCCTTTGACGCAACACGACGAACTCCTTCGTCATCATCACCACACAGAGCGAAGAGCGCGAATCGAAGGTCAGTAGTCTCGACATGTCCAACTTGGGCAGCTGTCCCATTGCATCGAATGATGATAGTCTCAATCCATTCACCAACAATGGTTCTAACGCGGTGGTAATTGCTCGAAGCATCGTAGAGCTTCGTTCCTTGCAACAAGCCCTTAAGCTCGTCTTTGATCTTCACCAACACAGCGACATTATCACCAGACTTCTCGAACGCTTCCCGCAAAGCGTTTATCGCTTTCAAGGCATTCATGCCAGCACGGTTCTTCTCTTCAACCAGACAGCGGACAAGTAACACTTGGAAAGGTTGCTCGGAGTTCGTGACCAAAGTCGAACTTCTGGTGCAAATCACACTGACGCTTTCGTAAATGTGCTGCCGAAACTCTCTCCAAAACGCTGCATTGGGAACATCCAGATCAGCATTCGGGTCCATTAAAGTGCGCATGAGCGTCGGCAACAGCACTGGCCCAAGAAACTGAGTCAGGTACTGTTCATCCGTGTGGTGGAGGGACCACTCGCACAGCTGTGCCCCGATGAGCCTGATCTTCTGCACCACGTTTTGTGGTCGGGAAGGTTCTTCTGCAAACATTAACTGGCATATCACTTGAAGGACGAGGGGCAACACATTTGCTGCGGCCTTTGAGACTTTGAGTAAAGCGGTGGCGGCGAGAATGCTTGTATCGGCCAATCGTGTCCGATTGCCCAACACAAGTGCGTCACGTCCTTCCAGGGGTCGCCCTTGGGAGACTGCCTGACTCGACATGATCAGTGCCATGAGATCGCGACACAATGTCGGGTTTTCCAACGCTTCGCTATCTTCGCTTCGAACGCGATTCAACTGGTCTTCACAGAACGACTTGATCACATGGTGAAAGGACGAAGCTCCAGCCACGAAATGGAGAATGCGGAACGGGTGTGCGGGACCCAGATTCTTGACGAACTGCAGAGCGTGGAGCTGACAATCATACAGCGCTTCACGCTGCAGTTCTGTGACCTTCACACGCTTCAAGCGTTCAATACGTGGAGCCATGAGACCATATACAACACTGTCCGACCTGCTCGTCATACTCGGCGGCTGGTACACTACAACATCCAAGAGGAAATCGAGCACAATATCGACAGTCGGTGCCTCGGCCGAGAGAATCGGAGTCGAGGAACTCGTTGTTGCCGGAAAGGTGCTGAGCAGAAGCCGAAAGAAAGTCTCTTGCATCGAAGAGCCTACCGTTCGAAGGGTTTTCACTAAACGTTCCAATACGTTCGTTTTCTCTTCAGTCGTCGCACCCGCAAACCCCAATTCTATGAGCACAGAATGGATTCTCCATTGGTTCGTTGTGTATGTCAGCGAGAGGTAATAAGTGCGTACGTACCAATAAACATGAAAGCAAACGTTGTCGTGAACGAAGACCTTGGACGTGTCATAGTGTCGTCGCTATTGACAACGGCGCAGAGCTTGATCAAGGGTAAGCGTGGAGTAGAGATGCCATGCAGACGCGTCTTGATATGCGTGATCACTTGAAGGATCTACAAATCAAGAACGTGAGGACAATTGACACAAAGCGGACAGGATGGTGCCTTGGGATTACCTTGTCTTTGAGCTGAAATTCTAATGGTGCTGTGGTCGTCACTGGAAACAGCTCTAGCAATTGTGGCAAGAGCCCATCGAGTACTGTCACCAGACGTTCGTCATCGACACTCGCGAGACGGAACAGCACGCGATCGAGCGCTTCGATCTCCTTCTGCAGGTCGGTCATCTTGCTCTTTGGTGTGGAGGGTCAAAGGGGGAAAGATTGGGGTGTCAGAATGATTGCTTGTAGGAAGAATGATGGTGGTTTGCCTACTGATTCAAGAATAGCTCCTAAATTCGATAGATATTACATTTCATATCGAAATCTCTCCATTGGCAGTGACACAATGGAGGACGTGGGGACTCGCGTGTATGTAGGCAACCTCACACCAAAAGCGAATGAAACGCATTTGACAGAGGTATTTGCTCGCTATGGAACGATTCTAAGCGTTTGGGTTGCGCGTAAGGTGCGGTGATAGTCGACTACATGCAGGGATCTCCTCCTAACCCCAGAGCTCTTGTAGCCACCAGGCTTTGCGTTTGTCGCGTTTGCGCGGGCAAGTGACGCGCTGCGTGCAGTTCAAGCGTATAATGATGCGCATCCACTCGAAATTCTGGGAAAGCGCGTCAAAGTGCAATTGGCAGGAGAGAATACGTCGACTCACACCAGCACCAAAGAACGACATGAAGAGCGAAACGTAGATGCAAGAGATCGAGAGAATACGAAGCCTGGTAGACGTAGACACCGCAGCTCAAATTCTAGTCACTCCGTTGACGATCGAGAGCGCAGGTCGTCGCGAAGACGAAGCCATCAAAGCCCAACGAATCGCAATTCAAACCATTGCCGTCATCGAAGTGCGAGTGATGACTCGTCACGGAAGCAGCGGAGGATGCGAAGCAGAAGTCGAAGCAGACAGAATCACAATAGGAGCTCGTCACGAGCACGACATTCCCAATCTCGTAGCAAGTCACCCTCATTCAGCCATCCTCGGCGGCGTTAACTAAACTAGCCAAGAGAAACGGGAAGTTTGCTGGTACAAGGAACCATGACGCTTGATCCATCGAGAATGGATAAAGAGTGCGCTTTCAACTCCATCTTATTCTGAAAATTGCTTCCCCAATGTCCGTTATGAAGTGGTGAAGGCGGCGACCCACAGATCGAAGTCGATCGAGTGGAGGAGATGCTATCCAAGCAGTCGCTTGTGTCCCGTTGCGAGCTCGACGGAAGCAGAGGAAAAGATACGGGTTCCGACTGGGGACGTACCCGATTTTTCACTTCACGAGCATGAGAGGGTCGCTCAAGAAGTGGAAGGCGTTGGTCGACAGCACCAACAGTCGGGAATAGCTGGTCGTCTTTTGCCATCTCGGCATTCGTGATGCTGCTGTTCTGTGGGCTAACACATCCGTCGGCTATTGGTCCTTCGTCGACGGGAAGGCATCCGATGTCCTGTTCAGCTGGCTGTGTTGGGAGTTCAACTGTGGAACGAATGGAACCTGATATTGCACTTGTTGTGAGAGTGTCGGCAGATCGCAAGCGAGGGAGTATACGCGGCTGTGGCAAGCGACTCGTTACTTTGAGTGTAGACACAGTGGTCGAAGCCGACACGCTCGTCTTGGATGGTGCTTCATCGTCTCCCTCTGCCATGCCTTTGGATTTATTGGGTTTCATTGGCTTTGGAGTGGACACCATGATGGATTCCTTCTCGTCTCTTGCTTGCACCTGTTTGTGTGGTAATCTACTCGAGTTTGTTGGTGTCTTTGCTGCGGTACGTTTTCGTTTGATAGGTACAGCTGATGCAATTGATGTTTCTTTTGCAGTAACTTGACTCGAAGTTTTCTTTGATGTGGGGACTGCAGATTGCTTTTTCGAGATCGGCTCGTCAGTTTTCGCTGTTTTGTCGCCCAGTGACGCGAGAACCGTTTGCTGCTGCTGCAACTGCTGCTTCAGCTCGTCGTTTTGTTGCTTCATCCCCTCACACAATTCAAACAGCTTTGCCAGAGCTCCCGAGTCTACGGCCACGACAACTGCTGGTGTTGGCACCGGTGCAGACGCTTCGATGGTAGTCTCGACGGAGTCACTCGACTCGGTCGTCGCTGCGTTCCCTTCGGCACTCTTGTCTGACACAGTCTCATTCTCGCCTTGCTGCGTTTGCTCTGTCTTGGGTTCCACATTCGTTGCAGGGAGAGGTGGCCAGAGTCCAGTTTCTTCCTCCTCGTCGAGGAGTCGTCTTTGGCCGCGACGTACACTGGGTTTCTCGACTGCTTGCTCGGTTTCCTGTTGCTTCTGTGGTTGCAGTATGTCAGCAACTTATCGCATTTGGTACCCGTTAACGCACCTTCTTCATGTCGATTTGCTCTTGGAGACCTCGCAGATACTCTTCTCTTGATTGCTGAGGCTGCGGACCACGACGGCGTCCGCCATTATGGTGACTCGATGCGTCACCAGACTGTGGAGCGATCCTTCGCTCAGCGGTTGGTGCTATCACACTTGCAGTCGACCGTTCTGAACACGGTGGGGCAGCTGCAACACTATCACTGAACGCAGACTGTCTGCTCGACTGGCGTTGGCGTTCTTTTTCTCGAATCTGTTCTTCCAGAGATACCTTCCACTCGTCCGTTGTCATCGCGCAGACAAAGCGTCGTCCTCCAGTGCGGGTCGTGACGTTGACGTCGCCAACAGGATTTTCCTCTCTTTGTTGATCATGCTCCACAACTCGGGGTTTGGTGGCCTCCTGATTTGTTTCTTGCTGAGTTGATTCTGCGTGTGAGTTCTTTTGTATGTTTTTCTCTCTCAACTGCTGCTGCAACGCCTCTCGCCATTCATCCTTTGAGAGTTGAGTGACGCGACGACGACCTGCGAATGGAAGAGGTCCAGCCGTACCAACTTGCATGCTCAACTACTACACCCAGTGCCTTCAAAGATTTAAAGTGCTTCTGGTATCTTATGGTTGAAAGATTGCTCGTTGAACTGCGATGTTTGCGAGAGCTCCACAACGGAAATGGAGTTCGATGATGTAACAAGACATCCTGGACTGTTCCCGTCGTCCTTGTCTAAATTTGCCCTTCTAAATCGAGTCCACGATTGCATACAAAGTGACAGGAATGAATAACACGATGGGACGCAAGTACCAACGAACGACTGTAGAAAAGAGCGGATACAAACTCAACGAATCATTGCCCAGTCATGGGGTTTTCTTCGTCAATTCATTCCAGATATCTCTTACATTCACGCACTATCATGGCCTCGTTCAACTCCTGAAGCGAAACACATGGGGGCGTACCAGTCGTCATTGAACTCCTGTCCAAGACAGACATGATCGAAAATCGTGCAAGATAAAAGGTGACCAAGTTTATCGATGGTACGCGTGAAGGATCACAATCGAAACGAGCAACCGTACTTTGTCCGTTGACTTCGACTGGTGGCCAGACTTCACCCTTGATTGCATTGCGATACATGACGCACGGATCCAAGCTGTATTGAACTAACAAGAGAGCGATATCCAAATAATACCAGTGATGCAGTAGCGCGAATACAATCTACACAATACTTACAACGTCTCTCCAGGATGTCTTCTTACATAATCGAACTCCGTGTCGAGTGCTCTAATTATGCGACTAAGATCTCCAAGTGACAGGCAGTGCACACTGGTGGGCCAATACGCCATGACCATGCTGATCTTGTGCTGAGATTATATAACGAAGTCATCAACAGATTCAGCCCTTTCATAGTCCATACTTCTGCTGGACGAAATCACTTCGATCACTTCGCACCACCTCGTCGTCTTGTTTGCTCCACACAAGCCGTGGAGGCATGACGTCACTGGCAAACAAGTGAGCATTAGGCACCCTTTTTGCCAGCCGACGGAAATTTCTTGTGATCAACGATGCCGTAAAATCGATGAGGAGTCGTGGCACATCCCGTCCATACCCGTTGCTACGCTTTTCAACACGATCGTACGCTGCTTCTAGGGGTATGTCGAGGCACACCACGTGAACATCAAATCCCGACGATTTGACTTGATCGATGAGACTTGCATACTGAGTGTAACTCTTCCCGGTCCCGTGTAGAATGATATTGCGACGACACATAATCGCACTATGTAAGTTCTTTTGGAGGATAAAGCGCGCTTCTTCTCGGCACATCTGGTATCGAGCTTGGGGAGTGGGAAGATGCCGGCGTTTTAGCTTTGAACTTGTTTCAGGAGCTGTATTGCGCAGTCCAATATTGAGCATAGCATGATAGAACTCAGGTAGCATCGAAATAATATCGTCAACATCGAAGTTGACAAACTCCGAGAGCTTGAGCTGTTTTGTTGTGTCCAAATGGCTCAGAATGGTCGATTTCCCTGCGCCTGGAACACCAATAAGCAGAACAAACTTGGGCACAGACACATTCTGTGGCGATGCTTCGTAAAGCTGATGTGCGATACGTGCGTGTAGTTTGAGTCGCTCTGCTGTGAAATGGCCACTTTCGTTTGCATGGAGTTGGAATGTTGACGTGGGTGCAAACGTCTGCTTGGAGCGAGCAACTTCTCGGTCGTGGTCTTCATCATCCAACCCTTCAATTCGAAATTTGGGAAGTGCATGCATGTCTGGTTTCGTCTCGGTTGGCCAGACGCTGTCCATGAGCAGCTCTTCGGCTTCTTGGGTCACTCGACGTGTGAAGCTTGTCTCCATTTCGGTATCCAGCGTAAATTGAGACGTATCCAGAAACAAAGGTCCACAACTTTGCAGCTCTAGAATCTTGATACCATGTTCCTGCAGTGCATTTGTAAAGGCATCGATGGTTGATGGCTCATTCGCGATGTGGATAAACACGCTCGTCTTCTCGGTAATGAAGTTGTTCGTGTCCATCTTCATACGACCTTGATTTGGAATCACCGTAGTATCATCACTAGACAAAATCTCCGCACCGTATTCGTCGAGTAAGTTTTTGAGCGCTTCCACTGTCTCCATCGTCGACAGCTTCACGAGCATCAATGTGTGGGACCGTAAAAGCAATTCGTTGTTCTCAACACATGACCGCACAGTCGTAATATGGAAAAACGTAATGCACACCAGTGCACGCAGTCGTTTCTGAACGCCACTCAACTCACTCTCTTTCAATCGACACGTAATTGTCACACGCGAGAGTTCGGGCACGACGGTCGAGCGCACACTTAGTCCGGAAATGTTTTGATCGGCATACCCAAAGACATCGGCGATCTGCGCGAGCGTGCCTACAAACTACAAGGTTACTTTCGAATTATCTATCCTACAGGGAGAGAGACTGGCATACCTGGTCGATTCACCACGAGCGCCGAGATGATTCGCTCTTCTAGCTCGTCGGGTCTTTGTGCGATCGTATCTCGCTCCTCATGCGACGCGAGGCCACCAAACTGGGATAAAAACGACGCTGATCGTTTATGTACGGATTGGATGTGTGAGGGAGCACGACGGTAGGGCGTGGTCGCGGCACATGCAGCAGAAATACATCGTCGTAACGTGCTCCGACGCCACATCAGCACGGCAACTTTCGTCGTCAAGTGGATAAACGTGTCACTTGGGCGAGGGACGGTACCAGAAAAAAATACTCAACAAACTTCCCCACAGATGATCTTTTATGCAAAATTTTGAGTAGTCAATATGACAGGGTATGATTCAATAGAGGTATTTTGTGTGGTGGTTGTGTGCAGCATCATAGCCGCCCAGCAGTGGTCACGAGTGCAAGTCGAGATCTGTCATGCCTCTCTACAAGCAAGTGCTAGTGACCAACCTCAAGTCCACGCCCAAGGACGTGGCCAAGGTCTTTCAAGAGTGCGCGCAGCTCATCACGGCACATGGCGGCGTGATCCGCGCGCTTGAGAACCGCGGTGAGAAGCGTCTCGGGTATGCCGTCGAAGACCGTCGATGGGGTGAACTCCAGCGCCATTACGAAGGCAAGCTCGTCGTTGCCCAGTTCAACACATCGCCGTCGACGCTCAAGGAAGTGGAAGCTAAACTCAAGAACAGCTTTCCGATCATTCGCTTCCAAACGTTCAAGATTCGTGACCCAATTGACACGCTCATGAACACCAAACAACCCCTTACGGCGATCCAGAGTGTGATTACACCGCTGACAAAGGACGCGCGATTGAAGATTGTGCAAGAAAAGAAGAAGGCCGAGGCTGAGAAGCGAGCGGCTCTGGATGCGCAGTTCTTCCGACCCGAGAGTGTGTTCGATACGGAGGAGGAAGACGAAGTGGAGCGTTTCAAGCAGTATGTGCCCGAATGGAAACGTGACGCGACGTACGCGCCGACAGTACCGGATCACTTGAAAGACGACTAAGCTAAGGGTCGCTCGGGTTGATGCGGGGATGGGATAGCAAGTCATCGAGGGCTGGTGAGGAATACGACTACCAGTAAGGAGCCTCTGTGGCAACTGCGTCCTGTCGAGATTAATAGAGTAGAAACCTGAGATGAGAATGTTGTTTGCAACCTTTTTCGTGTTCGCCGGCTCCACAGAATGTGAGGCCAACGCTACAGTGATTGTCTTGGCATCTTGGAAGTTCACAGCTCCATTCGGCCCGTAACATGATAGATGTTATTGGTGCCGCATTGGTTCTTGAGTACTGAGCGATCTCTCCAGTCATACCAATTCGAGCATGTCTCTCGACTGCGTTACAGTATTGACCACTTGGTTGTAGACGATAGGACGGTACATGGAGACACAACTCACAACCAGGTCTTTTGGAGAAGAGGAAGGAATCCTTCCTCTTTTCCATCCCTAGGAAGGATACTGCTGGTAGTACGACATATTTCATGAATAATCGCAGGATTTGAAACTCGATATTTCAATGCTACTATCGGATTTCA
>JAADWU010000092.1:0-20470 GCA_023336255.1 Pythium graminicola
ATGATTTCACAAGGTGGGTGATGATCACGTTTGGGTCCAGACGAGATGGGCAAGAGTTCAAGTCGCAAGGAGGTATTATATTTCACAGGTAATACCTGACATGGCTACATTATCAGAATCAGGTGCACCTTTGAACCCTGAGATTTCTGGTTGTTTGATGGATCCTCTGTGGCCAACTTACTTTCTCTATTGAGGCGGCGGTGCCGCGCCAGCGCCTTGCACACGGTTCCATGGCAACAGTGTTTGCAGAAATAGCAGCAGTGGATTGGCATCTGGTGGCAAATTGCCTTCGTCGACTTGTTGCTGAAGATGAGCCAGTTGCGCGAGTTGTTCTTCATTGAGATCATTCAAATCGAATTGTTGTGGCAATTGCGGTGGCTGCAGCATCGGATGATCTGGTGGAAGCGTCGTAATCTCATCTGAGTAATCTGTTAAAGGAATTCGTGAGTCAGTGGTTTAACATCCCACATGATGAGTCTTGAACGTACCACCAGGGTAGGAGCGTTTGTACTTGGTGAGCAACGGCGGGAGCTCAGTAACTTGCGTATACGCAGCCGCTAGACCCGACGAGATGGCATACTGCGCTCCCTTGAGGAGGAAGCCTTGTACTTCATTCACTTTCCATAGCGTGTGGTTGCGCTTGACGTAGATATCAAGCACATGCTGCAGTGGCCCGTTCTCGTCGAGCGACTTGGCATTGGCAAAGATCCGACTGCCAAGCACCGATTGCCAGGAGGCTACACATACAAAGTAAGTTGCTAGTGTCATCAACACTGTCATACGAGATGGACGTACCAGAGGACGTATTCACGGCGACCTTTTCCAGTAGTGGCTTCAAGACCGATGGGAAGCGAAGGAGAACTCGCGCAAGCGACTCTTTCGCTTCATCTTGCTTGCCCAAGTGGTAGCTACATAAATACAAGCACTCAGAGACCTCTCAGACGTGGCGAGTGAATATGTAACGTACTAGGCGAGTGCAAGCGACAACTGGATGTTAGGCAAGGCTGAGATATTGTCGCAAGAATCTGATGTGGTAGTACCCGAGCGCTTGGCCGATTTCTTCGGCGTCGCTGTGTCTGGGCTGTAGCGATCCACAGCTTCGAGCTTCTTCTCGTACAGATCAATCACAAACTGGTATTGTCTCGCCGACAACGCATAGTAATCAACCGCGAGCAACACATTCATTGGATCGCCATGCGGATCGAGACCCAGCACTAATTTGGCCGTCTCGAACGCACTTCGCATGCATCCACGTCGCCCAACTTGTTTCATGAGCAGGAAGAGTGCCTTGTAAAAGCCGTCGTTGTGTTCCGTGTGAATGTCCATACGACAGTTGCCCTTGGTGACATCAAACTGATCGGCCCACGCGAGCTCCAGCACGTACATACAGCGCTTGATGCAGTCCGCCGAGTGGTCGTTCTGTCCGTGATGCTGAAAGACCTCACTCATCTGTAGAAGCGCATCAATGTGGAAAGGGTACCGCTGCAAGAAATGAGCAATAAGGTTCGGATCGTGGGTCTGTTGGAGCACTTCAAACTCCTCTTGCGCTTTCTTGTACGCCATTGACCACGTGATCTCAAAGTACTGACAGAGACTGCTCCACGACGGACCTTGCGGCTTGTTAGCCTTGGTCCAGCGGATGCCACCGCCCACAAATGTTGGTGGACGGGGCCATTCATCATGCGGTGTGATCATCACAACTTTCTTTGTTGTCTTTCTCGCTGCATTGCTGTGTTTGCGACGGAGAATATTGTGAGTACATGAAGGTTCCAGATTCCTGTGCAACATACCGTGGATCGATCCGTCGCGTGGCTGCTGTACTTTCACGCACTTCTCGGACCTGTTCACCCTACGTGAGCGTCCCACCTCTCACTACCGACCCATTACATCGCAAACGTACGCCAAAGATGCGTTTCATCTCTTTGTCGGCATTGATCATGCCCACGTTCACACTGAAGAGCGAGTTCTCGTACCCATCGCGCATAGCTGACGATTGCTCTCCACCGAGTCCCGTTGTCTGGGAGGCAAGCGCGTCCAGCAGCTCATCAACATCATCGCTGTCGGGCAACGCATTTTGTTTGCCTTTGTTTTTGTTCTTTTTTGCGTTCCTACATTTGAAAATGGATCAGGAGTGACCATCATGACCTCTTACTTGTCCCCCAACGCACTTGCTCGGCGGTGGTGCGACGATCACGACCTCTTCTTCTTGCTCTTCCTCTTCTTCCGCTTCTTCTTCATCCTCTTCTTCTTCTTCCTCGCTCTCGTCGGAATCCGAATCCGCCAAAAATGCAAACCCTGCGCTCACTGGCCGCTTCTCCTCCAGCTCCTCCTCTTCATTCTCCTGCTCCTCAGCGGTTTCTTTTTCTGCGAGCTTTCCCAACCGCTTTGCCTGACGACTAGACCTGCGTATACAAACATATAGTGAGTCAATTGATCTCCACGGATCGCCATGATGGTTGGGATCTCTCAACCTACATTTTGGCTCTTTGTTGACAAGCTCAACAATGGTCCACAGACATGAACATAGTGCCTACCTCGCTATAGTGCCCTTTATTTACGGATTTATAAGTTCTACTCCATATCTAATCGACAATCGGCGTGGCTAGCTTGACATCGATGCGATCGTACTGCACGCAGCCCAGGACACGTTCTGGAAGCTCTCCTTCCGTGTGCCCTTCGACAACAAAGCCCATGTCAACTTTGACGTACGTGCTTTGCGATCGCACCATCCCCGTCACGTGTTTGGCCACACGATCCGAACAAATGTCGACACAGACTTCAAGATAGTGGTCGGTCTGATAATAGAACATCTGCAACGCATGTCCCAAGATCACAGGCTTGGTGCCCACACTCTTCTTGATGATCCAGGGTCCGTCTTCGATCGACGGGATAAGCTTGAAACGATCTGATCGGAATGCGTCGTCGCTCGTGAGGAATGTTTGCCAGAGCTCAAACGCTTCTGAGGTTGTGCGACCGCTCGCGTAGTCACTCTTGAGCGCAAAGTACTGCACACAGGCCACAACGGGCGACCCTGGGATCAACAGTGTCACGACAAAGAGCTGGGGAACTTCATTCCCGAACCGAGCAATGGCCCTCTGGGCAAAACTTTTGGGGTTCTTGGAGATGTGGAGGAGATCGTTGTGGTCGCCACTAAAGAGATCAAACCATACGAGCTCAAACACTACAGACACATCAAAGTTAGTTTCTTGTCCATGTGCTATGCAGAGTAGTTCCAACGCACTTGGTTCTTCGGTCGTGATTTTGATCTTGTCGGTGAGGTAGCCCTTCGATCGCACCTTGAAATTAGCGCAGTCCGGTTCGGACCACATCTTGCGCAATGTTGCGCTTTGTGTCACACACGAACTCGCCGCCGTTTGCCACGACTTGCTTGGCGATACCTGTGGGCTGACGGTTTCTGTTGGGCAGAGCGACGCTTCTTTCAGTTTATGACTGCCACGCCACTTCAGTTGCTACTCTCTTACCTTTCTTGATCGCACTATGCTCTGGCGCGAGCGTGCGCACATCCAACTTCATGTTCTGTGCGTTAGTCGTCATGGCGTGTTGGTTGGTGTGATGCGAAATCCAGAGTGAGATAAGGCGACCGCTTTGTCGTCGTAGTTCGAATAAGGACCACCCTAGATCACGTGAGGTACGGACACCAACTGCGATCTGTTGTGTCAACGTCACGAGCCGTTGCTGTCACGCTATAAAGGATCCACTCGATCGGGAGCATCTTGTCGGCAATGATAGCTCACTTGAATGGCTAAAGTTAGCCATGTTCCACATTGCCATGTGGACTATCCGATAGGTCCAGATGGTGGTTTTCTCTTCTGTACAACATGCGACGTGCACTCGTCAGGGTACAGAGTCAGAAAAAGTGGGACGCAACCGACGCCGTCATCATCCCCCAACTTCCAACACCCCAACGTTGGCATTTTCCCAACAAACGCTAATCATCATGATGCCCCCATATGCGGTCGTACGCGAAGCCAAGCTCGCGCTCTCGCCCACGAATGCCGCCGCTAACAATCCCCAAGACACTACAACTCCCACGAATCCACCCATCCGTCGTCGTGCCGTCAAGCGGTTTGCTCCGACCGTGTCCCCATTGGATCCCGCGGATCAGCGCTCGGGTGTTCACTCGTCGGAATTCAGAGGCATGTACAATCTCGCCATGATCACGGCCGGCATCTACGTCTTTTGTACGTACGTCAATAATTATGTCGCGCGTGGAGGCATCCTCTCGGACGCCCGATTGCTCATGTCGGTCTTTTACTCGTGGGATTTTGTCGAAGTCATGGCAACGTTTGGAGCCCAAGTGATGTTTTCATACACGGCTATGATCCCTGTAGCCATGTCGGCTAGTGCGTCCCCATGGCTCTCGTCGCGACGATCGGTGAATTATGTGCACCACATTTTGCAGAGTATTCTCTTCTTCTTTACGTCCGTGTTTATTGTTTATCGCGATTGGAATACGATTCATGCCGTGTCATCGTTTGTCGAGTGTCTTGTCTTGCTCATGAAAATGCATTCGTACATTCGAACCAAACTCGAACTCGCACGACGAGACAACGCGCCACCAGTCCAAACGTTCAAGAATTATACCATGTACTTATTGTACCCGACCTTGGTCTATGAACCGGATTATCCCCGTACCGAACGGATTCGATGGGGATACCTTGCTGAGAAACTCGTGGCCAATACACTCGCGATGTGCTTGCTCTATATTCTCGTGACCGACCACGTCATGCCGAGTCTGGAAGATGCTGGGATCTCCAACCCTGTCTTTGTCGTGCTTCATTTGCTCCTTCCGTTCCTTGGGGTCTACTTTATGATTTGGTTTATCATTTTCGAATGCGTTTGCAATGGTATTGCGGAAGTCACGTACATGGCCGATCGTGATTTCTATGAAGACTGGTGGAACTGTACGACCTTTGATGAGTTTGCCCGCAAGTGGAATAAACCCGTTCACGAGTTTTTGCTTCGGCATGTCTATCTTGAGAGCCTCGAGTCGTACAAACTCTCGCGTCGTAGTGCTGCGACACTCACGTTCTTTGTATCAGCACTGCTTCATGAATGCCTCTTTTGTATTGTCTTCCGAACCGTCAAGATGTACTTTTTTGCACTGCAAATGCTCCAAGTGGTCATCATCTATTACGGACGCGGTCTCAAGAACACACGGTTGGGGAACTATATCTTTTGGGGTGGCATGATTCTCGGGCTCCCGCTCCAGGCTGTACTCTACTGTCGCGAGTACCACGGTGGAGAGCCAATCTTTGTCAATTTAATGATGCCAATCATGCTGGCCGGAGTTCTCAGTGTCGCGATCCCGTCCTTGTTCATATCCAAGACGAAGAAGACCACCAAGACTGCATAAGGAAAGATTGGGTACCTTCATACACTCTGAATACACATCTCTTTCTTTTATTCCGTGTTGGTCAGGGAAATATTGTGTCGAGAGGCGATCTCATTCAGAGAAACTACGGCGAGTTCGCAGTTGGCGAGCTTGCGGTTCATGCCCAGCATCCGCTTGAAGAAGTAGCTGTGGCCCACAACCGCAATGTGCTCGTACGGGAGCTTGGCAATACGCTGCAAGAACTCGCGAATACGGTCATCAACTTGGGCTTTGGTCTCACGGAGCACGAGGACTTCGGCGTGAGACGAAGGCACTTTGACTACTGATGCGTCCGTACGAAGTGACTCGGGGACCCACCAATACTCTTCAAGCGCGCTGACGTCGAGGTTCAGCGACGCAAAGTCTTGGGAAAGAGCTACTCGGCACACAGTGAGATCAACATTTCCAAGCAGGTGGTGATAGACAATCTCACCTGCAGCATCTCGACCAATGTCGCTGGACGTATCAAGCATCTCACGGCATGTCGGGTCCACTAACAGATTTTGTAAGCAATGCTCTCTTCTCTAGACACGAAGCTAGGGATTCTCACCAATGTACGGAAGACTGGTGCCACGAAAGCCTCCGCTCGCAGTCTGGATGGCG
Source organism: Pythium graminicola (assembly GCA_023336255.1). Taxonomy (NCBI): domain Eukaryota; phylum Oomycota; class Peronosporomycetes; order Pythiales; family Pythiaceae; genus Pythium; species Pythium graminicola. The sequence goes on from JAADWU010000092.1 coordinate 5,999, forward strand.
CGACTGAGCGGACTCACAACGACCTAGCACCACGCAAACGTCAGGTGGCATGTTCCTGTTTCAGCAATGAACATCATACCGCCTCGATCTTTTCGTGAAGTCTATCTGCTTGGATACGCTTGTGAAGTTCTTCGACCTATGTGAGTTGTCAAGACATATTCAACGTACGTGTCTCGGACGATACTGACCTGTCGCTCGCCTTTGGCACTGAGTCGTGGGTCCAGAATCATTGGATCGCGGGTCGTGATCCAAGCAAACGTATAGAGACTGTGTGTGCGCCACTCGTTGAACTGGGATTCGCCATGGCGGATGCAATAGAGCTGCTTGTCCGACATGACACTTTTCTCTTGATTGATGTTCTGCAGAGGTACACAATGTTGCACGAAGGTAGCCCAATCCCATCAACCACTCAACCCACAAACGCCAATGACGGAACCAACGACAGCAGATCGCTGGACGCGTGCCTCGTGTCCTCAGTGCACGCGCAGTTTTAAGTTCTATTGCCCTACGTGCGCGATTGCAGTAGGTGCACCTGAAGGCGAAAGTGCACCGTCGCTTGTGCTGCCGCTCCAAGTGCACATCTGGTTCCAAGACAAAATCAAGAAGAGCACTGCGCCTCATGCCAAGGTCCTCGCACCACAGGATGTGGAGATTGTTCCGTATCCACTCAGTGAAGAGCACAATGCATCACTACAGTATGATCGAGAGACCACGCTGGTCGTGTATCCGACAATCACATCCGAGATTATGCCCGAGATGACCAAGGACGATTTGGCCAAAGTCCGCACGCTCGTATTTATCGACTGTCCGTGGCAAAAAGCACCTGTTATCTTGCAGGACGACAAACTTTCGACACTACGATGCGTCAAGCTCGCCAAGCCGCCGGCAGAAAGCAAGTTTTGGCGATACCACCAGGCCGGACCAGGGTGTGTTTCGACCATTGAAGGTGCGAACAGTGGATGAGATGTGTCCAATTATAACAACATCGTCTAATATGTGGTTGCAATGACAGCAATTCAGCTCATGCTTCAAGACTATGTGGATGCTGCAGTTGCCACTGGTGTTGAGCTGCGTGAAGGTGCCGCAATGACCAATCTCGACGATTTGCTCTTCTTTTTCAAGATGCTTTACGCCCAAATCGCCGAGCGATACGAGACCGATCCTCGCATGAATCGCAAACCACCGATGGACGAAGCAGAGAAAGAACGTCAACGGCTGCTGCGTAGTCAAAAAGAAGTCGGAAAGAAACGCAAGCTTGAGACCAAGCGCGAGGCGTGGCACAAAGTACAAGCTCAACTGGCGAACGGCGAGATTACGGCTCTCCCGCGCAGCAATGATCGCTGTTTCAACTGCAAAGAGCCTGGTCATGAAGCCAAAGAATGTCCGAATCCATGTCGCTATTGCAAACAACCTGATCATTTTAGTGGCAAGTGTCCCATGAAGAAACTTCGTCAAGACCTCACGAGCCAGCAACAACAACGCATTACGAAAGCCTAAGGCTATAATGTGTATTTTCTGATGTTGTCTGTCTAATTATATAATTTACGAAATTAGTGAGTCCATCTCACCAATGTACCCTTATTGTGGTACCCTACATGGCTTTCTTCTTCCATCTTCATGACAAGGGAGGAAATCCCACCCAAATAATATTACCCCGCAAGGGGGAAACGCATTGTCTTTTTGGCGTCGCCCTCTCGTTCCAACCGACGCGATGGATACACTCACGCGGTATCTTCCTTCGCTTCGCTCTCAGAGCAGCTCAGCGCGACATCGCGCAGCACGGGACTTGCGTCTTTACATTGAATCCGAGTCGCGAGATCTTGCCCATGCCGTGTATATGAAATGGGTCGGGGATATTGCCGCGAAACTCATGGACATGTGCAACAGCGGCGAAGCACCCGAGCGCATGGGCGGCATTGCGGCCATGGATGAACTGGTGGAGCTCTTTATCGCGGAACGCAACGACCAGACGATCATTGAATTTGCGCATTCACTCACCCGTGTGTTTGAAAAAATCCCAGCTGCCGATGCTGCGACGCTCCGTCTCGCGGCCAAAGCATTGGGACATATTGTGTCGACGGGGGGAACGAGTTTGATCGAATTTGTCGAAGATTATCATGTGAAACCAGCGCTCGAATGGCTCAAGAACGAGACGTTTCACGTCCGACGTCATGCGGCCGTCATGATCCTCAAGGAACTCTCGACCAATGCGCCGTCGACAATGTTCCGGTACATGGATCGATACTTTGACTTTATCTGGAGTGCATTCTGGGACAGCAAAGTGGCTGTGCGTGTGAGTGCGAGTGAGTCGCTCCAGACGTGTTTTTCACTCATTCAACAACGAGAATCGAACCGCAAGAGCGCGTGGTACAGTCGAGCATTGGAAGAAGCCGAGAACGCTTTTCGACGAGGAAATTCCGATGCGACGCACGGTGCCCTGTTGATTATCAACGAATTGCTGCGTAATACCGGTGATTTTATGCATCCCCATTACGCCAAAGTGTGCCAACTCGTGTTTCAACTCCAAGATCATAGGAATACGGCGGTACGCTCGGCAGTGATCAGTCTTTTTCCACGACTGGCCAAGTTCAATACGTCAGCATTCTTGGATCGGTGCTATCGACGATGCATGCTGCATCTTCTCGAGGTCCTTCACTCGGCTACAACGACGACCCGGTCCGATGCATTGCTGTCCATTGGTAAACTGTCGCTGGCGATCGGACCGGCTCTTGCACGAGATGAGCAGGCGCTTCCAGCAATCATGAGCGGCATCAAGATCGGCCTGCAAGTCAAGAGGAAAGACTCGGATACGCATAAAGAGGCATTGGCGTGTCTGCGTATGCTGGCCGAAGCTGTTGGTCCGGCATTGATCCGTGTGGATATCGAGTCGATGATCGCGCAATTGTTCCAGAACGACCTGGATTCCTCGCTTGTCGAGACGTTGACGACGATTGTGAAGAAGATCCCGTCACAAAAGTCGCTGGTCCAGATGAAGTTGTTTGAGCGACTGAGTACGATTTTAACGGCGGCACGCCAAGGTGATGGTGCTGTGTCCTCCACCACTCCGACAAACCGCATGCGGACCAAGACATCAACAGTGTCTGCCACGTCGGCAACGTTCTTGTCCAAACTGTCTGCTGCGATCGAACGATCCAAGAACAGCGCAATGTCGGTGACATCGGATGCAAACGCTTTATCGACCGCGCAGATGGACTACGCATCAGCCGTGATGATGCAATCCCTCGCCCTCGAAACACTAGCAAACTTTGATTTCCAAGGCAGTCGTCATATCCCACTCATGCAGTTTGTCCACGAAACGGTGGTCAAGTTTCTCGACCATGATGTTGCACAAATTCGTCGAAGTGCTGCAATCACGTGTTGTAAGCTATTGCTACCCCCCGGAGAAGAACGTAGTCTCATGACATCCGAGGATTTTGCTCGACCAGTGACGGCAGTTCTGGAGCGACTACTCACAGTCGGTATCGCCGATACTGAGACCAGTATTCGTTACCAAGTGTTGAAGTCTCTCGATGCTCGATTCGATCCGCTACTGGCCCAGAACGACAACCTTCGGTGCCTCTTCATCGCTTTGAATGACGAATACTTTGATATTCGCCAGACAGCCATGAGCACCCTCGGTCGTCTCACCCATCACAATCCAGCAATGGTGTTGCCTTCCCTTCGTCAGACATTGGTGCAACTCCTTACCGAGCTTGAGTTCAGTGGAGACTCACGTGGAAAAGAGGAAGGTGCATTGCTTATTGGTTGTCTCTTGCGTTCGGCGTCCCAGTTGGCGAAGCCATATGTGCTACCGATTCTGAAGGCTTTGATGAAGAACCTACGCGAGGATTCAGCGCAAACCCGTAACCGAAGCACAGTGAGTGTTAGTCGGGCGATTCTAGCGACGTTGGGTGATCTAGCTGAAGTCGGTGCAGAAGAGCTCATTCCGTACTTGAGTCAGCTCCTTCCTGAGATCATTGATCAGCTTCGCGACTCGAACAATCCGCAGATCCTTCAAGTTGCAATCAAGACCTTGGGTCAGCTTGTGTCCTCGACAGGTGATGTGATTCGTCCGTACTATGAGTACCCAGAGCTTCTGGATTTGCTGTCCCAGACACTGCAGAAGTCTGGTGATGCATTCGAACCGCTCCGAATTGAGGCAGGACGAACGCTTGGCATTCTTGGTGCACTTGATCCGTACAATTTGCGGCTGTTCCACTTGCAAAAGGAGGGGAAGTTGACAAACATACCGCCTTCTCGCGAGTTTCGGACTGGTCTGCCAATGCTTCCTGGTCAAGGTATTGGTATTCCTCCTGCAGTTGGGTTTGCTGGTGGTCTTGGTGGAGGACCGATGGGAAGTGCTTTCCAGAGTCATTCCAATGGTAAGGCAAACGGCCTCCAGAAGGGAGGTACGGGTGTGACGATTGGTTTTGCACAAGGTCAGCTCACGGCATGGGCAGACGACGACTCGCAGACGACATTCGAAGAAGTCAGTCAGCTGACGAGTAAGACTCGAAGTGAGACGGAAAAAGTGAAGCAAACAAGCAGTAAGATGATGATGGAACTCGCTCCACCTCCAGAGGACTTGCTTCCTTCGATGATCGGAGATGCCTCTTTGTACTTCCCGACCGTGGCCTGCAACGCCCTCATTCGAATCCTTCTTGAGCCTCGAAACTCCGCGCATTATCAGGGTACGTTCGTTGCCATTATGTACATCTGCAAGAGTCAGCGCAAGAAGATTGCACCGCATTTGGAGTCGATCATCCCAGCTTTCTTGTACACGATGGAAAGAGTGAACCGATCATTGCGCAAGTTCTTGTTCGAGCAGCTTTGTGATTTGGTGCAAATTGTGGAAGAACAAATCCAACCTCACCTCGACCAGGTTGCGATGGTTTCTATCATCAACAGTTACTGGGATGAGCACATCGAAGAAGTCTTGAACCTGGTCAAGAAGCTTGCCAACTCGTTGGGAGAGCGTTTTCGCGTGTATCTACCAGACTTGGTACCAGAGTTGTTGCGTGTTATTCGCAGTGAACGTGATAGTGGAAACCGACCCCGGACACTTCTGGTGCTCAAGACTGCTGTCTCCCTCGGTCGTCTCCTCGACGGGTATCTTCATCTCATCATCCCCGCCCTCGTTGCTTTGATCGAGAGTGACGCAGATTTGAATGCAAGGAAACAAGGTCTCGGCTCACTCGGTTCGCTCGTGAAAAAGTTGAACGTTAGTGTTTTCGCTTCAAAGATTATCCACATGCTCGCCCGCGTGATTGCCTCTCAGCCTGAACTAGTCTACTTGGCAATGGACTGTTTGTGTTGTATGGTGTATACCATGGGCAACGACTACGCCATCTTTGTCCCAGTTGTGAGTCAGGTCTTGGGTCGGCAAGCTTCCCGGTCGCATGACATCTTTGACCGGTATGATCTGCTTGTGTCCAAGATTTTGAAGCATCAACCGCTCCCAGTCGCTGCGTGGGCAACCGATCAGCTCAAGGCGAGATCGTTGACAAGCGAGGCGAGCAGCGACCGCACTGAGAATGGCACTGGTGGTGATGAAGCCAAGAGTCTGCCGTGCGATCAACGAAACCTGATGAAGGCTTGGGAGGCATCGCAACGTGGAACAAAGGAAGATTGGACGGAATGGATGCGAGGTTTTTCGGTCGAATTGTTGCGTGAATCGCCATCTCCAGTTCTTCGAGCGTGTAAGGAACTCGCGTCGGTTTACCAGCCATTAGCCCGTGAGCTTTTCAACGCATCATTCGTGAGTGTATGGCCTCACTTGAGCCCGCCAACGCAAGATAACCTGATTCGTGCCCTCGAGACGGCGTTTCAATCTCCACATTTGCCAGCTGAGATCCTTCAGACACTGCTGAATCTGGCGGAGTTCATGGAGCATGACGACCAGTCACTACCGATTGATATTCGTCTGTTTGGTTCGCTAGCCGAGAAATGCCACTCTTTTGCCAAGGCGCTGCACTACAAAGAGCTCGAGTTCAACACAAACCCAACGGCAGATGGTATCCAAGCTTTGATCACGATCAACTCGAAGTTGAATCAACCGGAAGCAGCGCGTGGTCTTCTGAAGCATGCACTTGGTCGACTTCCGGGTGTAGAAGTCAAGGCTTCATGGCATGAGAAGATTCTGAGGTGGGATGATGCATTGACGACACATGATCGAGTACTTCAGAGCGAGCCGAACAACGTAGAAGCAATTTTCGGTAAAATGCGTTGTCTTTACGCCATAGGTGAGTGGCGGAAATTGAACGATCACGTTCAGGAGACGTGGACCAAGATTTACTCTGAAGACCGTCACAATCATCGATCTTACGAAGGAACAAACCCTGAGGAGGAAGATCAAGGAGAGGAAGACAGCAGACTCCTGGATGTGCCACCTGCTCTGAAGAAAGAGTTGTGTAGCAACGGTGCACGAGTTGCGTTCATGCTCCAGAACTGGGATGCAATTCCTCGATACATCAATGCTGATATGGACGAAACCGAGTCACACATGTTCCAAGCTGTGGTTGCTATTCGGAGGATGGAGCTTGACGATGCCATGTCCTCCATACGAGAATGTCGGAAGGTTATGGATCCAACCCTTCGTTCTCTTGTGAGTGAGAGTTACGCTCGGGCGTACATGCCGTCGATTGTCAACCTGCAGATCCTCACGGAACTGGAAGAAGTTGTCGCGTACTTGAAGACGTTTGCGTCCAACAACAACGGTGAGCTCACACTTTTGTCGACTCCTGCATCACGGCGAAAGCAGAGTATCAGTAGCCTCAACTTCGTGTCGACAGCTTCATCAAGCACATACGAACACGACAAGCAGATTGCTCTGACCAAAGTTCAGTCGATCTGGACGAAGCGTATGCTCGGCGTTGAACGCAACATCCAGGTGTGGCAAAACTTGATGTTGGTCCGTTCGCTTGTGTTCGATCCGAAAGAGGATGTCGATATTTGGCTCAAGTATGCGCGTCTATGCCGGAAGTCGGGTCACTTGAACTTGGCAGCAAGTGCACTGTGGCGAGTTGGTGCACAACCCCTGATTCGAAGCATTCAGCGCGATCCGTATGCTCCATTACCGATCAATCTTGGTGGTAACACGACACCAGGACAGCTGAGCACTGGAGCGGGTATGAATGCGGCCAGTTTCTCAGACAGCTCGGGACCAGATCCGCGTGTTGCACTAAGTTTTCTGCAGCACTTGTGGGCCGAGAACCGCGAAGATATCGCGCTTCGTCAAATCAACTACTTTATCCAGGCACTCGAACACTACACTGGAGATGAAGCATCGAGTGACGATCTTTTGAGGCTCCGGGTGCAGGTTTACATTCAACTTGGTGAATGGCAGATGTCGCTTCCAGAGCCGCACAGAAAGGCTGATGGCACTTCGTCAGTCGACGAGGTGATCGGATACCTGGAGACAGCCACGAAGCTCGACCCAACAAACCACCGCGCATGGCACGAGTGGGCATTGATGAATTTCCGCGCAATGGAGTCTCCGACGGACGAGACGGGGGATGAAGCGAAGAAGTACGCAGCTTCAGCGATTCAAGGTTTCTTCCGGTCCATTGCATTCGGTCACATGCGCTACGATGTCACGAAGGATGTGTTGCGATTGTTGACACTTTGGTTCGCAAACGGTCATTTACCAGATGTGCATGCAGCCATGATGGCTGGTTTCCAGGACGTCTCCATAGATACGTGGCTCGAGGTTATCCCGCAGCTCATCGCACGTATTGATTCGCCAAATGCGAAGATGAATGAGCTACTACACGAGCTCCTGTCGCGAATCGGCTTCGCTCATCCGCAGGCATTGATTTATCCGATCACGGTGGCTTCGAAGGCCATGAACCCGAACCGGAAACTGGCTGCAGAAGGGATTTTAGCGGCTGTGCGACGTCACTCACCGACACTTGTGAATGAAGCGGCTATGGTGTCTCGGGAGTTGATTCGTGTGGCCATTCTTTGGAATGAACTCTGGCATGGAGGTCTTGAAGAAGCTTCAAAACATTATTTCAACAACCGTGATGTGAAAGCTATGATTGCCGAGCTAGCACCTCTTCACGAACAGGTTGAGAGGATTGGTGTTGAGGAAGTACCAACACTTCGCGAAGTTGCGTTCTATCAGGCGTTTGCGCGGGATCTGAAATTTGCGAAGGAGTGGTCGAACAGGTTTGAGAAGACTCAGAATGTTGATGATTTGAACCAAGCGTGGGATATCTACTACAACGTGTTTTCGAAGATCCGTAAGCAACTCACAAATCTAACGACTCTTGAGCTCGCTAACGTGGGTCCAAAACTCCTGACAGTCCGCAATCTGAGTTTGGCTGTACCCGGTACATACAAGGCGGGTGCACCGATCGTTCGGATTCAATCGTTCGACTCGAAGGTTACTGTGCTCACGTCTAAACAGCGTCCTCGCAAGGTGACAATCGATGGAAGTGACGGTAAGGCATACCCATTCCTGCTCAAGGGTCACGAAGATCTTCGCCAAGATGAGCGTGTGATGCAACTTTTCGGTGTCATCAACACATTACTCGCTAATGACAGCGACACGAGCAAGCGAAACCTCGCGATCGAACGTTATTCGGTTCTCCCACTCTCACACACGAGTGGTCTTATTGGCTGGGTGCCAAACTGTGATACTCTTCACCAACTTATCCGTGACTATCGTGAGGCTCGAAAGATTCAACTCAATGTGGAGCATCGTCTCATGGTCCAAATGGCTCCAGACTATGACAAGTTGCCATTGATGCAGAAGGTGGAAGCTTTCAAGTACGCCCTTGGAGAGACGACTGGTCAGGATTTGTATCGTGTGTTGTGGCTAAAGAGTCAGGACTCGGAAGTGTGGCTCGATCGTCGTCGGAACTACACACGCTCGCTCGCTGTCATGTCGATGGCTGGCTACATTCTTGGTTTGGGTGATCGACACCCGAGTAACTTGATGCTTGCTCGTGTGTCCGGTAAGATTGTCCACATCGATTTCGGCGATTGTTTCGAAGTCGCGATGGAACGTGATAAGTACCCAGAGAAGATTCCGTTCCGCTTGACCCGTATGCTTACACAGGCGATGGAAGTGAGTGGTATTGAGGGCAACTTTCGATACACGTGTGAAGCGTCGATGCGTGTGCTTCGCGACAACCGCGACAGTTTGATGGCCGTTCTCGAAGCGTTTGTGTACGATCCGCTGATCAATTGGCGTTTGCTCAAGAAGGATGCAGTTCCATCGCATGCACAACCTGAAGGAGAAGACAGTGTTGCGGTGGACGCTCGTCAAGGAGACCGCAGTAACAGCGCTGCAAATGGGAACGAGAACGGCACGACTGCTCAAGAGTCGACGAGCGACATGAACGGGTCAACAGTCGAGGACGACCGTGTGAGCAGTGTGAAGAGTACCGTTTCGACGCCTCCACGCCGTCGCAACTCGTCGGGCGAAGCCATGTTCGCGTTCAACATGGATCCGATGGATTCAGCCAGTCTTGCACGTAATTCTATTCAGGACGCACAGCGGGATTACGATTCGAAGAACATCGGGCAATCTGTGATCGAGACGGAGCTCCCACAGCTCAACGAAAAGGCATTGTCGGTCGTCGACCGTGTGAAGAAGAAACTGGCTGGTCGAGATTTCGACGATGGTGAGAAGGTCTTGAGCGTCGATGAACAAGTGGATCGTCTGATCATTCAAGCCACGTCGCACGAGAACCTCTGTCAACTTTACTATGGCTGGTGTCCATTTTGGTGAAGATTGGGTTCGAAAACGGTGTTGTTAGAACTGTATATTTCATATCACATGCGTATTTCAGTTAATGTGTTTGTATCTCTGATTGGCTTGTGTCGTTTGATGCATCTCACTTGACTGGTTGCTAGGAAAGTCTCAATTGCTCGCGATGGCACCGAAGCGCAAGGCCCCAGCGGGCGGCAAAGGCGCCGCAGCAGCGAAGAATAAAAAGACGAAGAAAAATGGGAAAGGCAGTGCCGCCAAGGATGTCAAGAAGCCACTCACCAAGCCACCAGCAGCCAAAAAGACCAAGGGCAAGACGCCGCAATTGCCCGACAATCAGGACGACGTGGATGTGGACGACGATGATGTCGAGTTCTTTGAGCAGAACGCCCAGTTTTCGTCGTTTTTGGTGAATATGGATAGTAAGCGATTGAGCAAAGGTATGTTTGCCAAACCCAAGCAAGTGCGTGTCGACAAGAAGCCCGAGCTGGACACCAGTGCGTCACAAACAGTCGACGATGAGCCATTGGAGAAGATGGAAGCTCGACCACGTCGTCCAGGATGGAACTCCAACAAAGTAGACTTGGCGAGTAAGCTGCCGGTCAAGTTTATGGATGGTAGTGTGCGTCCGAACAAGCTCATGGCCGAGACATCAGATGTGAGTGCGAATGCCAAAGCCAAGGCCGAGGGCACAGCGACGACTGAGGTGGAGGAAGACATGGACCCCGATCATATGGAGGATGTCGTGGAAGACATGGACTCGGATATCTCGGATATGGAGTTTGAAGAGGTGAAAGCGGGAGACGACGAGGACGACGATACAGTTGAGCAAGCGCAGGAAACCGAGCCGAATGAAGTTGACCTCAGTCTCCAGCGTCAGCGCCGTCTCGCGGAGAAAAAGATACAAATTGCACAGCTTTGCGAAAGTATTCTGGAGAATCCAGAAGAGGCACTCAAGAAAAACAAGGAGCACCCGGATGGCCTCAGCAAGCTTCAAGAGCTCCACGAGCTGTGTTCTGACCCAGATTCGACGGTACAAAAACTTGCGATGCTTTCCGAACTGTCCGTGTTTTTGGATATCTTACCAGACTACCGCATTCGCCTCCAGCCAGAGAATGAAAAAACCAACGGCCGTCCACTGAAGAAGAAGGTGCAGCAGATGCAGGATTTTGAGGCTTCCATGCTGAACAACTACCAGATTTTCCTCAAGAAATGCTCACAGGTCGTCAAGGATGGGTTGCGCGGGAAGGGCCCGAACCACGAGCTTACCTTCCGGGACAAACGCGGCCTCTCACTGGCAGAAACAGGAGCAAAATGTCTCTCCGAGCTCATGAAGGTCAAGTATGCGTTCAACTTTCACCTGAACCTCGTCGTCGCACTCGTGCCCATGGCAGATTCACATTTCCCATCGATCCGACAAGCTGCATGCGAGGCATTCGAGACGGTTTATCAAGCCGATAAGACGTGTACCGCAACGCTGGATATTGTAAAGCAGATCTCGTCCTACGTTAGACAGAAGGAACATCGCGTCAAGCCGGACATTATCAAGACGTTCATCCGTATGCCACTGGAAGTGACCATGGAACAGGGTGAAGCCTCACGGAAGAAGGCCAAAGCCGACCGCAAGAAGCGCCGCAAGTTGCAGAATGAAGGTGATACGATCGCTGCTGGTCTGAAAGAGGCAGAGGCTGTTGTGGATCGTAGCGAACGTGAAAAGACCCAGGCCGACATCCTCCACGAACTCGTGCTCATTTACTTCCGGATCCTTAAGCAGGCTACCTACTCCACGGCGCTGCCGGCTGTACTTGAAGGTCTCTCCAAATTTGCATTCTTGATCAACCTGGAAATTATGGTTGATCTGATGAAGGTCTTGAAAGCTGTGCTGAAGGAAGACATTCTACCGCTTGCATCTGCGTTCCAGGCCGTACTGACAGGTCTACGCACCCTTCAAGGTCCTGGTCAAGAACTAATGGTAGACGACAAAGATTTTGTCGATATCTTGTACAAATTGCTGCGTCGGTTCTCTGAGGGCGAAGACGTGAGCTGTTTTGATGTGGCGTTGCAGTGTGTCGAGGCCGTGTTCCTGCGTCGTAAAGAGATTGTTGTGGATCGTGTTGCTGCCTTCATCAAACGATTGCTCTTGACCTCCATGAGTTTGCAACCACATCAAGTCCTCGCCGTACTCGCCCTCGTACGCAGTCTCATGCATCAATACACCAAACTACACCAATTGCTTGAGAGTGATATCGATCGTGTCTCGTCGGGTGAGTACCGTGCCGATGTGGACGATCCCGACTTTACAAACCCCTACTCGACGGCGTGTTGGGAACTCTCGCTCTTGGCGCGCCATTATCATCCGACGGTGGCAAGTTTTGCACAGGGAACTGCTGAACTGGGTCCCAGTCTACCGACCGAGAACGCCCGTGCCATGCTCGACACGTACAATGCCACTACAACGGGTCTCTTTCTTCCCAAGGTCCCCGTCCCGTCGCGGAATCCACTCTTTGCCAAGATGGCGCAACAACAAAAGCGTGAAAAGAACAAGAAACGACAACGCGAACGCAAATTCTTTGTGAGTGATCCCATCGTTGAGCACGTTCGGAGTGCATCGCCATTCCTCACAATGTGTTTTCACGCCGATCAACAACGGACGGACGTAGGGACGATTGCTTTTCGATAGACTTCCATTCCTCTAATTACATACTTCTTCTAGACTCTACATCTTAATAGCGATCTGGACTATCCACGACAAACGAATCGTCCAAATACGGACGATTCGTGCCTTGTCGAACGAGACACGCAAAGCCAAAGACAGCGACGGTGGAAATCGTTACAATCAACGCACTGGCAAATAAAAACGTACTCCATTTCACCACGAGATCCAAGAACGCGCCACGACATTCGTTGTAGGGAGAACCCTTGGCAAATGTCTCGGGTTCTTTGCCTTTGCCGCCGTGTTTGGCCATGAGAAACGTGCCACACCAGAGCTGATTCGTCGGCGATCGAGGACAGGAATCACTGGCCCAATCGGCCACAGGGGCGTACTTGGAGTACCGATTCACGAGCTTGCAGACGTCACAGAGCGAGGCCAATTGATCTGGTTGGTTCGACAGCCCACAGAGATTCGTGAGTGTGTACGAGCCAATGACGGCGGAGACGGGGGACGGGAGATTGAGGTTAAAGAGCGAGCTGAGGTTGGCCACGGTGGCCGTTTGGCAATAGAAGGTTACTTGGGCGTAGCAATAGAGTTGATTGAAGTTGGTCCCAATGGCTTCTTCGGCTTTGGCCGCGGGATACGTGGTGTCGTGCCAATCGTTGGCTTTGTTCTTGACGGAATTGGCACCGACCGCCACGACAATGAAGAGCGCGGCTGTGATGACGAGGACGACGGCATAGACTGTGAGGAGCACACGATTGCGTTGCCATGCGCCAAAGCAACCGACAGCCGCGAGCACAATGACGACGGCACCGAGAATGAGGATGAAGAGGATCATCGTGTTGCCGACCCACGCATAGTCACTATTGTCAAAGGCATCGAGCCATCCAGCACTCCGAACACGTTGGGAAAAGAAAATGAGCAGTCCGCCGCCCACGAGAAACGCCATGTTGACGAGAAGAAGCAACACTTTGGCGATATTGACGGCAACAGAGCCATCATTTTCATATTGACCCATGATGGAAGCGAGGTTGTGGCCAACGTTGGGGGTTGGAAAATGATGTGATGGATGCCAACGGTAACGATACACGAGTTGTTGGATATTCGTGTTTGGCTCCAGAAGAGTCAGAAACTGGTGACTACTGGACCAGCTTCACCTCTACAAACACATATCACGACGAAGACTCATCCCTACCCCTACAGCCACTTCTTCCATGATTTGCCAGGGAGTGACCTCCCATACCACATATTGTATGGAGTAAATATGTTCACCTCTCATATCGTATTCGACCCATGAGGACCGAAAGTATACCGGTTTCTGAACAGTACTATCCCAACTCCTCATTCTCGCGCCACGAGCTCCGTCGTCGAGTATGAATCTCCCACCGGTACGTTCCGTCGTCTCTCGTGCGTTCACAATTCATCGTCATTAAACGCGTTTTCCTAGCGTTTCCTAGAGACCGAATGGCCATTCCAGACAGAAATCGACGCTTTGCAACGCGTTCAGTCACTCCACACGGCCGTCGACGCCAAACTCCGTGCGCTCTCTCGCGATTTTCGTTCACATCGCTTTTATCCGCCACGCACCGAGATGCGTTCGCTGCAATTGCATGTCCATCACACATTCACACTGCCGGTGGCTGCCAGTGAAGAGGGCGAGACGCCGACACCCGGCGCACCTGGTCGTTGGACGCTTCATCTCCAAGCCATGGATGCCGCCACCGGCACGCCGACACCAGTGGTATGTTGTTGATGCTTGTTTCCCATGCCATTGATGCTGATCATTCCGTAGAACCTCGTGCATTACTTTCGGAAAGTGTCGATTGAGTTGGATCCACGTCTGTACTCGGATGCCATGGTCGAATGGACGTGTTATCAAAAGGGGAATCACGATGTTCACAAACTCGAAGTCGCGCGAACGGGCCACACACCACATACCGTGCGGATCAAGCTCCAACCGTCCCGTCCGATTGAACGGTACGTTCTCAGTGACGAACTCCGCACGGCGCTCGCGGCGTTTGTCGAGGGTCAATCGTTTACGAAACAAGACGTGCTCATGGCCACATGGGAATACATTAAACGCAAAAACCTCATCAAA
>JAADWU010000093.1:0-20388 GCA_023336255.1 Pythium graminicola
GATCTGCTACAACTCGGAATGGGCAATCTTTGGCGTGACTGCGATGGTTGGTGTTGGTGTCTGGGTCGTTGGGATTCCGTTCTTCTTTTGGTTGTTGATTCGACTAGCGCAAGATCGTGGTGTGCGTTCACGCATCAAACTGCTACAAAAACCACAGTGTCGTGCCTTACGAAACAAATGGCTCGATGAACTCAACGAATTTCACGCCGAACATGGTATCTTCGTCCCGGAAATGGACAATCAGGATGTTCAGAACAAAGAACTGGCGAAATACATGCGGTACAAGAACCTGACGGATTCCACAGTAGAAGCTCGTCTCGGTTTTATCTATGCAGACTGTGAGTTTTTGGCGTTGGCGATTGTTGAGAAAAGTGTACTAACCCGTGTGTTTGGCTTACAGACTCTCAAGAGTATTGGTGGTTTGAAGTCGTGGATCTCTCCCGAAAACTCTTTCTCAGCGGTGTCATTGTGTTCGTCCAGAACGGCAGTGTTGAGCAAGTGCTGGTGGCAATCACCGTCTGTCTCATGACAATGTGGTTCCTGCTGTACTTTCAGCCATACGGGGACTTTTCAGACAATCTCATCGCGGGCGTGACACAACTCCAGCTCTTCCTCACGCTTTGGTTGGGTGTCATGATTCAGCTCGACGGTTTGAACAGCGAGTCCATGATCAACAAGGAATTACTCAGCGCTCTGCTGGTTGGCACCTGTATTGCAGTGACATTCTTTGGCGTTGGCATGATCTTCCGTGACGGCATCAACGAATCACGTCGGCTCTTGGTGGAAGACAAAGCAGACCGCAAACGTCGGATCCGTCTGGGCGTACAACAGCGTTGGCGTCGTGCGTTCAATTACGCTTGCTACGAAGCACAAATGGACAAGTTTGGACAGTTGCGCTTTGACAAGTTTAGTGTACCGGCAGTGCTCGAAGCGTTCCGGCGCTTGCGAACCGAAGCCCTGCTCTTGGATCTTTCGGATCCCATCCGTCAACGAGAACGACTTGCATCACTTGAAGGAGAAACACGATTGCCAGAACTTGTCGAAGAAGACAGCAAAGCGGACGATCACGAGTAACGTGGTCCTTGACGACCGCAGTATATGTGAGTATGTGTTTGCACATAAGTGTATATGTACATTACGAACTTCTCTAGGCTTCGTGTATCTCCCACGTGTTCACTTCTAGCGTCGAGATGGATTACGTCGCTCCCGTCGACTGCTTCCACCCATACCGTACTGACACACGTTGCATTCCGGCGTTCTCCAATGGTACGAACCACTGTGAACGTCGAATCCAACCGCGTACTCAGCACAGTAGCGGTCGAACAGGGCTTCCCATTCGCTGTCGGTGACGATCTCGTATTGGGTCGATGCACACGCCCCAAGTCTATCCACATAACACAACATCCACCATGAGACCTCCGACACACAGGATCAACAAAGTTTACGCACGCCTGGGTCGCTTGGAGAGACACTTCGAGTGAAAAGCCCGAGAGAAACATGGTGATATACGGTGGGACTATGGTCCGTTGGTGTGTGTCGCACACGAGCTCTGCATTGAAGATTGGCCCCGGCACATCGTCAGCAAGACTGCGCACATACTTGCGCCACTTGATGAGCCACTTCTTCGGTACGAGATAGAACGTATGATGATGACTCGTGTGTTGCAACGACAGCATGGTGTTGCCCCGCGTCGTGGTCGGTGAAAAGAGCTCGTTCGGGTATCCGTTTTTGCGCAAGAGCACGTCTACGAGTGCAGTGGATCCCGCAACGGCTTCTTCAAAGCGCTCTTGCTTGCGCCGTTCGTCGTCGCGATCGGCTTCGGCTTTATCGTGAATGCAATCCACGCAATCGGGCGTCGTGTAGACAGCAAAGCCACGAACGTCGGGTGCATACAGTGTTAACACACGAAAACCGCTCCGTGTGACGACTGCACGTCGTGCACGTGAGACGCAAAACGAGAGTGGTAATAGCTTGTCGTGCGGACACACAATGAGCGAACTCGCCTCTTTCGTCACTGCCACATCACCATCGACAAAACGAGCACTCTCCTCCATTGCGAGCTCATACGTCGAGAGCCGCTTGGGGTTCTTGCGCTTCTCAAGCGATCGCTCACGCTGGAACTGCTTCTTCTTGGTAAGACGAAACTGCTGGAGGTACTGCTCGTAGACTTGACATCGCTTTTTCCACGCAAGGGTCCAGGCCTTGCTCACGAGTACAGCGGTACGGTTGAGCACGGGCGCAGCTGCGTCTTCAGGCGTGTATACGGCAGTATTGAGAACAGCTCGGACACGGAGAACCTCGGCACAGCGCAGCACAAGCGGCGAACGTGGCCAATGGGTATCGTCTTCACGTAGAAAACCGACAACATCGCCAAAACGATGCTTGAGCACAAGCCCAAGCGCGGCTTGAACCGCAGACTCGCTAGGCTGCAGTGCACGGCAGGTGCGCGTGAGACGAGCCACGTCCACGGCCGTGAGGAACTCGAAGAGATGCGCAAGATCCACGAGTGAGAGGTGGTCCATGGCGACCAGACGAGCAGTCAAATTGCGAGGAGCTCCATCGAATCTGAGCAGTACCAATCGTAAGACCATCACTCAGACGAAGGTATCAGAATGGTGGTACTCAAAAGTATAACCCAGTTACGGTTCTACTAAATCCGAAAGAATAGATTTCTCTAAAACCGAAGTAGTAATATCTAGTTTGGATTTTGGCGGGACGGGGAAACCAAACAAACGATCCATGCATCATGCCACCAGGGACGCAGTTGGCGCGCGTGCAGACGTCGAGACCACGGCTGTTGGTACTTCCCAACAATACCAACACCAACAGTGTGGCCTTTGTCGTGCAGATCCGTCCAACGGTGCTGCATTATGTCCACGACCGAGTGCGGATGGTGCGTTATGCCGATGGTATTTCTCATGACATTGACTGACAAGTACAGGATTCTTCAGTGCGTTGTGACGTCTACAGACGAGATTTGCGGGATTACGTCGTGTGATGACTCATCGATGCCCACAGTGATGGTCACGACGCGCAGTGGTCACGTGTGGCTCGTGCGCTTGCCGTCGACGCCGATGGGAATCAAGCCGACTGTACTTGACGAACGTTTCCACACGAGGTTGGTTGGTCGTATTCCTGATGAAGAACTTTTGAATCTAACGTAGTTTTGATAGAAATCCCGCCGTCCGTCGTCTCGTGGATGTTCCAGGAGCCCAGGATCTTGTTTATCTTGCGGACTTGGATCTCCTCGTGTGTACAAGCCTCCTCGTTCCCACGACAGTCGTTCGTGGGGTGGTACAGAGTCCCCAGAAGTTTCACGTGGAAGTGGATGACTTGGAAGGAGAACGATCCACGTGTTTGTGTGTCTTCTCTATCAAAACCTTGGCTCACCTGCGCCTCGTGACATGGCTAGTCAGGACAACACGTCGATCAACGAGTACACCAATTTTGATTGTCCAAGGCGATGCTGATGGAAGTGTACGATGCGCTCTGCTCGATGCTGATGGTCACGGCAACGTTGAGCGCGTGACGGAACTCACACGGTTACCAGAACCAATCCACACGATCCTTCCCGTACGAGTCGAAGAGGGTGCTGGGGCCGACGCACTGTTGGTGATTGGTACAAACGGGTCGGTTGCGCTGCTCTCACAAGCACGAGTTTGTTTTGGAAGATTCGAGGTGCCAGTAACTAGCGTTGCATTCATTGACGGAGACGAATCGTTCATTGTTGTGTCGACAGTTCCAGGAAAGGGTTTCACAATTGCGATGGCGGAATTTTGCACTCAACTTGGTGAGAAGTTGGTAGTCAGTTCGAAATCAAAGGGGATACTAGCGAAAGCAACTCAACTTGGTTCGTACGAGGTGAGTACAGATACGAGCGTCCCATTCGATTTGAAATGCTCACGTCAGGCTTTTCATGTAGGACGTTCTCTTAGTCTCTACACGATCAAACGCCAGTACTACGATGATCTCGCTGCTCACTCGCTCCGGACGATTGATTTCCCTCCCGCGAGACGAATGCACAAAGTCTCGCAACACGTCAAGTGCTGGGACGAACCTCACAACTCCAACTGACCAGCGCGTCAAGACGCTGCTTCAAGATATCAGTCGTCTCTCTGAAAAATCTGTAAAGCTAGAAGAGATCTCCAAACGCACAGACGCATTGCTCCATGGCTTCAATGCGGCAGTCAATTTTGTGCGGATCGCCGAGGAACGTGGGATCGATAGTGTAGTAACTTGCTCTCTACGCTTGAAACTGGTGGACCAAGGATGGGCTATGCAATCCAAGGGAGTTTGCTTACTCGTGACCCTCCAGTTCACAGAATTGCTGCTACCTGCAAGACTCACAGAATCAGGGATGTGGAGAGTTCAGATCACTGTGGGTGGTATCCGTGCCATTCGTATCTCTTCGTATGGACTCCCGCTGCATGAATGTGTCGGTGTCGAACGGTGCATTCAACTTGACGAGAGCGTTCTACTCCAACTAGATGGGATTGCAAAGGTTTCGTGCGATCTAGTTTTCGCACCGGATGTTGTTGACACGGACGTGAACGGCTCGAGCGTCATTCACCCAGTTTCATTTGCGATTCCGATCGTCCAAGGACGAGAGTTTCATTTAGTGCAGCTCAGCGAACCAGCAACTGATTTTCCAATGAACCCTGTCGCCGTACGAGAGACGTTGACGCAAGTTCAAGCAATGGGATCAAGAGCTACAGCACGCCAGGGATACGAGTGGTGGACGACTTTAGTTGAAGATGCAGTTGCGACTGGCGTCATGATTTCTGGCCACGATGCCCGTGATGCACCGGCACCGCCATTACGTTTTGTGATCCGGATCTCCAATAATCCGACTACCTCGTCAGGACTCAAGGAGGAGGATGTTCTGGCGATGTTTTCTCATCTGATGGACATCGACAAGTCAGAGAGCGAGCGATGGCGACCGGCATGTCGATACACGAATGGCAAATGGTGGATTGGGTTCCGTACGTTCGCTGGGAACTTGGTTGTGTTGCGATTTGCGACGGTCCCAGCACCATCCGGTAGTGAAGACGACACCACGACCAATAACTGTGTGGAAATCACTGTATACGCGTCAAAAGTGGCAGATTTGAGTGCGGTACGTTCTCACGTAATGGGGTAACAGTGTCATTTTGGGTGTCTCACGTGTTGTGAATAGATCCGTGCAGTACTCCTGCATGCTGAGTCGAATCAAGACCTATTGAAGAGCAAATCTAGCCGCCAGTGGAAGCAACACGATCTCGAGCATGTATCCATTGCTCTGACAAAAGCACGTGCTGAACTGGACAGTCTCGCGGTCATGGCATCGGTAAAGCTCACAGGATTACGGGTATCCATTCCAGCTGTGCACTCATGCCTCTTTTGGTTCTGTCCATAGGATATTGTCCACAAGATCTCGAACTCGACAATCTCTGGACGACATCCAAGCGAGGAAGGAGTGGTTGACGTTTGTCAAGACGAAATGCTTCAGCTCTTACGTCGCACTGCTCAAGTGGAAACGAGAACGTTGGAGATATATTGGAAGTCGCGTGAGATACTGGGACAGCATCTCCCATTGTAACGTAGATAAATGATCTGCCAGTGTACTTCGGACCTGAGGCTTACAACTCTTCCGTCGGTAAACTGGATTGATCTCGAAGGGATGCCTTTTCTGCCGACGAGGAGACCGAGTACAGACGCTACAGAAGGACGTTATCAACCCAGACCAAACAAGCAAACCAACGCACCATTGTGAGTCGTACCTCAAAGTATTTCGGCGCACGAGACGGCCAAAGCAAGTAAATGAGAGCACTGTACACCCCCAAGTCGACGATTGACGACAGAGCTGCGACAACTTTTTCCCGTACCCATGGCGACAAGATCGATGCGATCAAGACAATGATGGGCAATGCAATGATGTACACCGCAAAGAGTGCGCCAATGTGCAAAAAGAAGCGTCGTTTGGTGGAGGCTTCTTCGTAGGCGCGTGTATCCAAGAGCGTTGTGGAGAACCACGCGAGAACAACGAGTTGAAGGGCACAAATACCGACACCCGGCCACGAGTCGTAAATGTATAGAGTGGAAGCGGGATCGAGCCACACAAAGTACCACATGGCCATGGACAAGTAGAGCCCAAGGATCGTGATCATGAGGCACGTGAGTTTTTCTTGTCCGTCGAGTGTCACCGCGTTGATTGTCCACCCTTTTGCAACCAACATTGCCAGCAACATGGTCCCAACACGGACGAATACCAGTGTGATCTTGGCGGAATAGTCAAACATTTGTACACCCACACCATTGTACGTGTACACATAGAAGTGGGCGAAGAGCAGTGCGTTGGCCATCAAGTAGAAAAGCACAATGAGCGTCAAGAGTCGCATGATGGGATGGAAACTCTCGGATTGACGAAGTCCTTGTGCTGCAATCGTCTGTGCAAACGCTGCACAGCCAGCAATGATGGTTGTGAGCCCATAAAGCACTGCCATTCCTTGTTGCTGCACGGGTAGTTCCGATCCGTCGGCTTGGGTCATGTGAAGCTCGTACCATGCCGAAAAGTAGTACTTGTTGAAGTCGGCTTCGGTGATTTGTGTGAACGATGGACGAAAGTCGTCACCACCAGGGACACATCGGACGAGTGCAACATACCAGAACCGTGGTCGCAAATGCTCATGAACCGAAAACTCGAAGGTGAAGGGAATGGACAGATCGGTCGTCACCGAGACGTTGTAGAGCTGCTTGGTATGGGCGGGTGAGATCTTGCACTCGCATCCACAACGTTTATTGTCCATGATGTAATCCCAGAACAGCTCTTCATCATCGTAAATTGCGAGTTGAACACCATCCAAATCTGTCTGAATTTCCCCCGTGATGCGCTGCACACAGAAAACACGATTTCAATTCATTGCACTGCATACTCCATCGAGTTTTACTGAGCGTACCCCTGCGAGTTCTTGTAGTGTGGGTTTCCATGTAAAGCAGAATTTTCCAAGGTATTGAAATTGACGACCAATGGTAAAGCCCGAATAAAACGTCGCTGTGGTGCCGCCGAGCGCACAACACAGCGTGAGACTGAGCAGAAGACGCGTGGATGCCATGAAGCCTCGAGAGAAATGGAAACAAGATATACTTCTCTTCAAGATCCATCGAAAGAATTGTAGAGGTCAGCTGTTCGTAAGAAAAGTTCTTAACTGCTACATCTCACGCAACCTTCGTACAACCTCCATATCTCATGATCAATGGCCAGCGTATAGGGTTGCGTCGAAGACATCTGGAAAATCATGTCGTTCGACAATCTACGGATTGATCCTTACCCAACCGTTACAACCGATGATTGTATGGAGACTGACCACCAGGACCTCCTGTACGTAATCCGGATTTTTCTGCTGCTGAAGCAAGTCGCTTTCTGGAACTTCCAGACTGGAAGTGCAGGGGTCAGCTGGATTGAAGCACTACTGGGCTGTGCGCGGACTGTTGCCGTAGTGTTGCTACATCCCGCTCTCAAGTGTCTCCTCGGTGTCTCAAAATCCCATTACAATTTGACAACAACTGGGTTAGAAGATCTTGATTGGCTGAAAGTTCGACGTCAAATCCATAAGAGGGGTAGGTGTAGGTGAAAGCCGGAAGTCACGCGGGATAGGGTTTTCAGGCAGCCAGATGGCTTCAGGACGTCAGTCTGTTGTTGCTTTGTTGTGGTAGAGGGCAGTCCTCGGATCTCCGGTGAGGTAAGGTTCCCAGCAGGCGCGTCGAAGCCGCCACTGTCTGTCCCCCCAGCCCTTGGTCGCTCACCCAAGCCCGCTTTGTGTGTGTGTTGCACCAGCGCCCATTCTTCTCGCTTGCCGTTCCTTTGCATCGTCGCGCGTGCGTGTGGCCGTCCCAACGTTGGCGAGAAGAAACCCAGCGTTGGATTTCTTCGGAAGAAACAACATGCGTCGTGCCGAGGAAATCCAGGACTGGATTGCGCAGGTGACAGAACAACCTGTAGATCATGAGCACTTGAGTGTCGTTTTACAAGACGGCCAACTTCTTTGTTTGCTAGCCAACGCGATTGACCCAAGTGCCAATCTCAAAGTCAACAAACTCACCACTGTCTTCCACGCCAAAGCCAACGTTCGTGTCTTTCTCGATTGGTGTCGTCGCCAAGACTTTCGGGACCAAGATCTCTTTGATCCCGACGATTTGTTGGATGCCAACGATTTTGTCACGGTCCTGCAGACGCTCTCCTTACTCTACGACAAGTACAGTGGCGTTCCACGGCAATCGTTTGATTCGACCAACTCGAATCCACTTTCCGACTCGGGATCGCATACGAGTTCTGGAAGTACATCGTCCGGTGGCGTCACGGCCACTCCGACCAAAAAGAAAAACAAACTTACGTCGTTTATGAAATCCGGTTTTCTGAGTCGCAAGAAGAAAGCCCCCACGACCCCCGAAGGGACACCACCCAATACCCCACCGCCCATGTCGCCCCATGTCAAAATGACCATGGTCTCCCCCGATGGTTCTCCACCACCATCGCCGCGTCGTCGTCGATCCGACAACAATTCGGCAACGTCGACGGCGAGTTCCAACTCTCAAGGCGCTTCTCGACTCAATGCATTTCTCAGTCAAGTCCCAGCATCCCATGAAAAACCACTCGAGCATGTGCAACGACCCGCCGGACCGCCACGTCGCGCACCTTCTTCGGTTGCGCGCAAAGAGAATCTTCCAACTGCCAACTTGCTATCGCCCAAGGCTGCGCCTGCACCTCCTCCCGCGCTTGCGGCATTCCAGAAACAGACGCCACCGAACGATCCACGCAACAAGTTGGCCGCGTTCATGCGCGCGAACCCACCGTCGACTGTCGATAATACCTCCAACCCGGAGCCGACGACACCACAGACGCCCCAAACACCTCCACGCGTAGTACTCCCCAAGGACCACAGCTTTGCTGTTCGAAAGGCAGTGTTCTCGCCCCGAGGGAGCTCCTCCAATAAACCGAAGACGCCAAGGTCCCCAGTGGCGGCGCGTCAACCAGTTAGTGGAGGAAATGATAGCAACAACAAGCTCAAGAGTTTTATGGCCAAGCAGCCACCAACGACTGGTGGTGGTGTCACCAAGGGCAGATCGGACTCGACCAACTCCAAGCTCGCTGCGTTCATTGCGAGCACAGGTGCGGCGCCCAGTCTTAGCGGAAGCAGTACGGCATCCACCACGTCGAGCTCGCGATCTCCCTTGTCTTCGTTTAACGCTCAGGTTCCCGGCAATACGCCCGCCAAGAGCAGCTTCTCGTCGGCACCGCGCGCTGTCTCGAGTAACGTATCGTCATCGTCTCCTGTCCCGTTTGCGCCACGGAAGACGATCGAGCGATCTACAGGCCGTTGTGATTTTGTACGCAAACGTGGCACGTACCGTCTTAACCGTGCAAAGGGACCGACCAAGCGGTTCAGTCTGGAGGATAAACGCAAGATGTTTATGAATGACCAGTTACAGATCAAGGAGGAGCAACAACGGTTACAGGCACTAGGTGCTGCCACTGCCAAGCAGAACCTGATTGTCCCCGGTGTGCAGTGCTATGTGCCCGACAAGGAGGAAGTATGGATGTTGTCCGAGGTTGTTGAGTACAACGATCGCAACAAGGAAGTCACAATCCAAGCGTTCCTGGATGCTGGTGAACCCGAGCGCCGCGTTGTCGACCTTAAGGATCCCGAAATCATTCGGGCTGTGGCAGGACCTACGGCGACCGAAATCGAGTCCCTTCCAATCGCCATCTTGAACGACACACAGGGTGGTGTACAGGACATGCGTCTTCTGCGGTACCTCAACGAACCGTCGATTCTTTTCAACTTGAAGCAACGTTTCGAAGCATCAAAGCCATGTAAGTTTCCCAGTTGTAGTGATTGATCATGATGCATTTTCACTCACCAATATGTATCTCCGTAGACACATACACCAACGAAATCGTGATTGCAGTCAACCCATACAAGTGGATTGATGGCCTCTACGGTGATCACCTGCATGACCAGTACCTGCGAAAGAACCGAGACTCGCTTCCCCCACACGTCTACTCAACGTCAACCGCTGCATACAAACACATGACGCAGAATAATATGAACCAGAGTATCCTCGTCAGTGGCGAATCTGGTGCTGGCAAGACGGAGACAACGAAGATTGTGATGAACCATTTGGCCAGTGTGGCTGGTGGTCGTATGGATAAGACGATTGCGAAGGTCATTGATGTCAATCCTTTGCTGGAATCGTTTGGTAACGCCAAGACTACACGTAACGACAACAGTTCCCGTTTTGGTAAGTTCACGCTGCTCCAGTTCAATGACCGTGGCAAGCTCATCGGTGCCAAGTGTGATACTTACTTGCTTGAGAAGTCCCGTGTTGTTTCAATCGCGGAGGGCGAGCGCAACTACCACATTTTCTACCAAATGCTTGCTGGTTTGACGCCGAACGAGTTGCTTGACATTGAGCTTGATCCAAAGCACAAGTACAAGTACACGGGTGAACTCAGTGAAATGCGTATTCCGGGTATGGATGACGCAAAGTGGCTTGAGAGCACGAAGAAGTCTCTTGCGTTGATTGGCCTGGACACAAGTGCACAAAAGACATTGTTCCAGGTCCTTGCAGGCGTGTTGCTGCTTGGTGAGGTGGAGTTTCAAGAAAGTGGTGAGAGTGGATCCGCGATATCGACTCAGGTTGAACTCAGCCAAGTTGCTCGTCTCTTTGGATTGCCTACCACGAGCATTCAGGAAGCGCTCTGCAATCGCACGGTTATCACTCGCAACGATTCGGTCACAGTGCCGTTGGATCCGGTAGAGGCGCTCGAGAACCGTGATGCTTTGGCGAAGACAATCTACTCGAAGATGTTCGATTGGATGGTGCAGAAGATCAACAACGCGATCTCGTCTGATGAGAGCAAGATCCATGGTCAGATTGGTGTTTTGGATATCTTCGGCTTTGAAGATTTCGCCCAGAACGGCTTTGAGCAGTTCTGTATCAACTACGCCAACGAAAAGCTTCAGCAAAAGTTCACAACAGACGTGTTCAAGACAGTCGAGGATGAGTACGTTCGTGAAGGTCTTGAATGGGATCATATCCAGTACCAGGACAACAAGGACATTGTTGAAGTGATTGACGGTAAGATGGGCATTATTGCATTGATGAACGACCACTTGCGTCAGCCTCGTGGTACGGAAGAAGCTCTCGTCAACAAAGTGCGCACGAACCACCAGAAGAAGGGTGATGAAATCAATCCGCACATCGATTTTCCCAAGGTCAAGCGGACCCAGTTTATTATCAACCACTATGCCGGTTCAGTCACCTATGAGACGGTGGGTTTCATGGAGAAACACCGCGATACGCTTCAGAAGGACCTCCTGGATCTCATCCAGTCAAGTAGCATTGGTATGCTGGTAGATCTCTTCGATGATTCCGAGACATTGAGTGACAGTGGCGGCGCTCGTGGCAAGGCCGGTATGGCTGTCAAGAGCTTGGGTAGCCAATTCAAACAGTCGCTCTCGCAGCTCATGGAGAACATTTCGGCGACAAACACGCACTACGTGCGGTGTATCAAGCCCAACTCGAACAAGAGTCCAACAGAGTTCAACAAGCGCATGGTTGTCGAGCAACTGCGATCAGCAGGTGTGATTGAAGCCATTCGTATTACTCGTTCAGGCTACCCCAGTCGATTGACTCCTGATGAGCTTGCCTCACGCTACTGTATCATGTTCCCGCCTTCGATGCACAGCAAGGACGTACGACGAACATGCACGGTGTTCATGGCAGCAATTGGTCGCAAGGCCCCATTGGAGTATCAGATGGGCAAGACATTGATCTACTTCAAGAATGGTGTCATGGAAGAGCTTGAAGCCATGAAATCGGACTTTATGTACATTGAAGCGACCTGCATTCAGAAAATTGCGCTTGGCTTCATCTACCGTCGACGATTGGCACGGCAGATCCGTGCTGCGATCGTTTTGCAATCATACGCGCGAATGTTGATTGAGCGAAAGGAATACCGTTACCATTTGCGCATGATCAAGCGGATTCAGCGCCGGTGGCGACGATACAAGAGTGTGGTGGTTGAACCAGAGCCCGTCGAGTCGGATGATGAGTCGGGTGTGTCCGAGTTTGATGACTCCTTTGTTGACACTATCAACAACCGTCGTCGCAGTACACACGAAAGCGTGGGTGGTCAATGGGTCGATGAGATTGATGAGGATGGAGAATACAACACCAACTCGCATCCATCACGACCAGCCAGTCGATCGGTCATGGATCGCATTCGCGCATTCAAGAGCAATGTGGGTGGCCGCGCCGACAGTAGTGCCTCGGATCTGTCCATGAACCGAGCCAGTCGTATCGGTGATCTGTCCTCACGCGCTCGTAGTATCATGCGCAATAGTGGCGGCAGCAGCATCGTTGGCGGCAGTGGGATGTCTCTGGAAGAAGAGAATGCCATGCTTCGTATTGAGAACCGTAATCTCAAGTACGATCTGGAGCTCATGCGGGAGCAATGTATTGAGCTTCAAGCGATTATTCTCGAGATCAACAAGAGTCGCAAGCGCTAACTTATCCACCAAGACACAAATGAGAGAAGAGTATGTATTCAGCACCCTACGAAGCTAAACCCTCCGGGTCCTCCCTCCCTCGCCGAGAAGATTTGAAGTGTGACGTAAGTCCTGTATGTTTGTGACATGCTTCGATCGGTTAACCTGTAGCAATCGAAGATGGCCTTTTTGGTTCTATTCAGTGCGTTTTGTTGGAGACGATACCTAATAAGTCGGGACAGACAGACAGTGAAGGCAATTGTGGGAGAGACGCCAGGATGGGGGCAGACGAGACATCCGGTAAATGCATGGCTCTGTTTGTTCAAAGAGATGCAAGAAGGAGAACTGGGAGGAGTGTGAGTCACTTCGTTGGTGACGGCGCGAATTTAGCACAGTCTTGACCCCCTATCACTTTCGTTATTCCCGACTGCCGACCACAACAGAAGTGAGATCTTTGCCGATGCCGGATGTTGATGTCCGACGCAAGCGCTCCAAGTTTGAGGTACGGGATGGATTCTATTAGAGACGAGGGTCGAGTGGCTCGCGTGCTAACTGGGTAATTCATGATAACAGAACTTTTGGTCTCGCGCGCTGCGGGGCGACAACAATGATACTACCAATCGACAGCTCGGGCACGAAAAAACGTCGACCAATGTGTGGAATTGGCGCAACAAGCGCACGCCCACGACCGAACAAGACGAACCCCACGAGGAAGCGCCCTCCAACAACCATCACCATGAATCCGAGGCTCCTCCGACGGCGGTGATGGCGCGATCGCGCCTTCGCCATGTCGGTCTATCATCACCATCAGCTTCACAAAGGCAACAATACGCACAACCACGATATGTCACACGTGTTCAAGGACCCACTCTTGCGTATGTACTCGACCGCATCCATCAGAATGAAGGTGATGTCCGTGAGCTCGACTTTTCCAATCTCTCGAGTCGTAACAAGCGCCTTGAGCCCGACGGCGGTGTGCTTGTGGCGCGGGTACTCACACTTAACACGACGGTCACGCGCCTCGTGTTACGAGACCATGCCATCGGTGATCGCGGCGCGGTGGCCATTGCCAATATGTTGCGCTCCAACACGACGATCGAGTACATCGACTTGTACAGCAACGACATCTCGGACGAAGGTGCCGAAGCTATCGCCAACGCACTGTACGGCAATGAATCACTCGAGCATTTGGCAATGTGGAGCAATGCAATCACGAACCGTGGGGCGACGGCGTTGGCTGAAGCACTCAAGTGCAACCGCACACTAAAATACTTGGGGCTCGTGCATAACCGCATCACGGCGGATGGCGCACAAGCCCTTTTGGATGCACTGGAAGTCAACACGTACTTGGAGACGCTCAACTTGGCAAGCAACCGTATTCCGTACGGCATCACAACGCAGATTGCCAAGTCTCTGGCGAGGAATCGGTACGTGTGGAACACAACATGACATATTGAGATGGATAACTAACCTTGTCTTGGACTCATGACTAGTGCCGATGCCCCACGAGTGTCCATCACAATGAAGTCCGCCGAAGATGATGTGCGAAAACGACTGGAAGAACATCCCCGGCAAGATGACGGTGAGGATGGTGGCGCCGAGAGTGATGCAAGCGGCTTCATAAGCTGCTCGGACACAGAAGAAGAAGTTGAGGACGATGATGATGGCGTGTGGATATGAACGAGGGGCATGAGACTTTTATGTTGTCTAATTTACTCACCCATGAACGGACTGCATCTTTATCTTGCGTCTAGTGCTCCACATAGGACCCCACTAGTCTAGGTTCCAAACCAATAGACCCAAACTATCAAACGACCTCCTCTAGTTCTTCATGACACTCCAAGTCTACGTCGTCGACAACACTGCTATCATTTTCGATGCCAATGAGAGACGGTGCCGACCCACCAACCGGACGACGCGAGCGAGAAATCGCCTGCATGATCTCCCAGTCGAGAAACTCAACACGAGGCAATGCGTCGCGTAACAACAGATCACGAAGGGGGACGTCCCACCATTCCGTCAAGTTGTCAATGCAGTCGCTGGGCTCAATGGTAGGGAAAAGATCTTCAACACTCGAAACCTCAAACTCGGCTGGGAAGCACGGAAATGAGGAAATGTTGTCTTTGACATTATCTTCCGCGTCTTGGATGGCACGCTCGCTTCCTTTCTGTGGGGTTGTTCCAGCAATCTTCAGTTTCTCGCCTGCGAGGAATGCTTCCAACTGGGACGAGCAACACATCCCAACACGAATGAGTGAGGCGTCCGAGAAGACAGCGGCGTTGAAGACGATTCCTTTGCGGGGGGAAGCTCTCCCTGCTCGACGACCAGACCCGTTCTTCAGTTCATCCGATAAGGAGGTCAAGATGACAATGTTGAGGCTTTCGAGGACGGAGACGACATCGTACATGCGACGAGTGAGCTCTGTGATAAGATCATCGCGTTCTTCACGCGATGTTCCTTCACATGCCATCCGGGCATCCACGAGTCTGCGACTCAACAAGCCAAGCGAGATCGTGGTACTCCAGTCGCTCTCTAAAACGAAGCTCAAAAACGATACCGTCGTTGCAGCAAGACAAGGCCATCCCTCGATGGCTGCTTGCGAGTTGCAGGCTGCCATCAACATCGCATCAATGTTTTGCCGGTTGGGAAATATTGCTGCAGCATTCCTCGAGATAGCGTGTGTTCGCTGGTAAATAGCTTCCAAGCGCTTTCTTGCACCTGCCCCCCCGAAGTAGAGAAACTGGCCACCACGGAAACGAGAAAGAGTCTTGTTCTTGTCGTGTGTCCGCTTGAGAACACCAACACCTAGAAGATGTCCACCATTAGATCAACAATTAGTGATCAGCTCCAGCAGCTAGCCCTCATACCTTCGAGGACATGGAGCACATCATAAACACGACGTTTCCTTGGTGCTGAACAGAAAGATGATAAGACACTAACCACCCAAACCAACTAATTAGGTTGCAATACCGTACCGAGCATGCTGTAAACCTCGACAACAGGAACAACGACAGGATACACCGGCTGATGAAGCCCAGAGAGGCGCATTTGCGCAAGCTCCTGCTCCTTGAAGAACGCCAACATCACCTGTGTTCTGAAAAGTATAAGGCTGGTACGTAAGATACCGTTCTCTACATCCAATAGTGCATATCCAATACGTACATGTTGCGTAAATTCTTTGTCGAAATGATCTTGGACTGGAGAGTGGTCCAAATCGTCGTGGTGAGCAGACTGGTTTCCGGACGTTCCCCTGATAGTTCGATTCGCTTCTTTGGCAGACTGCGGCCGTTCATGTCGACGAGGCTATTGCTGCGACCTCGCTTCTTGCTGTTGCCGCTGGGTGTTGCGAACGGACCCGACACACAGATCACCAAGGAGTTAAGCACTGGCTGTTGACACGAATGTATTTGCGTGAGTATGAACATTCATCTTGGACCACACGCCACGTACCGCTTCGTTGGAGACACACACTGCCGACTGCATGTCTTCTCACCACTAGCAGAGTGTATGCGTTGGGTCACTTGTGAACGACGAAGACGATTTGAAAATGACAAGGGAATGGGGCAAGGATTTGCCGTAGGGAAATGTATCCATCGACCACACACTTCAACTAAAACTATTCAACCATTACGAAATGGACCATATACTACTGCTTATACCATGTATACAAGGTATTCTGTACTGGTTGAATAGCAATTTGGACCAATGTTGAAGTTGCCGATAGCACTCAACAACGTGGCGATCACGGGTTAAACCCGTCCACACTTGGCGCCGGCTCTCATAGATCCAAATCATGTAGGGACGGCTTGTCTCACTGCTCACGCCCTCCAGCCGCGCGGTCGTCTACGCGGACCCTCCACCCAACCATCGTCCACAGCGTCCACAGAACCACACATTTCGCCGGTCCCTCTTCTTCGGTTTTTGGTCCACACCAAATCCATTATTTCCGTCCGCCTAACTAGATACCCCTTCTGATCTTGTCTGGACACTGGTGCTATGTATAGGGGCCATGTGAAAATGGCTATATATGGCAGTCTGTGCATGAGGGAGGGCCTCGCACTCGCGAGTGACATGGCTCCCGATGGTTCCCTCGCCCCACACGCCTTTTTCTTGCTTGCGACGTCGCTGCATCGGTGCCGCAGACCCTTGTCGTCGGTGGTTTGACGCATACAGGACGTCGCCGACGCAAGTGAGTCCTCTGGCTTCTGCCTCTTCCATCACCATTGCCTACGGCCCATCGACCAGGGCTGTGCATCCCGCGGCACCCAGTATGCCCACGACCGCGCCCAATACCGATTTTCGCGTCGTGCATTTGGGAAATCCATCACGAAACGCTGAACTGGGATATTGCGACAACTTTATTGTGACCTACAAGTACACAGTTGTGACGTTTTTGCCCAAGTTTCTCTTTGAAACCTTTCGAAAACTCGCAAATCTCTACTTTCTCGTAATTTGCATTCTTCAATGCATCCCCCAAATCAGTAATACGGGTGGGCAACCGTCGACACTACCGCCACTACTGTTTATTATCATGGTCGACGGTGTTTTTGCAGTGTTGGAAGACCGGAAACGTCATCTCGCCGATGCCATCGCGAATTCACGCCCAACCAACGTCTTCGATTCGACTACCAAAGCATTTGTTTCCAAACCCTGGGCCAACGCTACTGTAGGCGACGTCATTCGACTGCAGAACCGTGATCTCGTGCCTGCCGACATTCTAGTTATTGCCGTCAGTGAACTACCAGATCAACCACCCAGTGGACTCTGTTACGTCGAGACCAAATCACTCGACGGTGAGACCAACATGAAAGTACGCTCCGCGATGGAGTGTACGATGGGGACGATGGGCACGATCGAGAATCTCGAGAAAATGCGTGGAGTCGTACGGTGTGAACACCCAAACAATGCCATCAACAGTTTTCAAGGGGTCCTCGAGCTCGAAGGAAAAGACAACCAGTCGATTCCGTACGAAAGCGTGATTCTGCGGGGTTGTATCATTCGCAACACGGATTGGGTCCATGGTGTCGTCATCAACACGGGTAAAGATACGAAAATCATGATGAGCAACTCGGCACCTCCATCCAAAATGAGCACCATGGATCAATCCCTCAATCGGTACATTATAGTACTACTTGTCATGCTTGCCGGCTTCAGTGGAGCCGGTGCGACTGGTGCGATTCTGTGGAAGCATTCGAGTGGGAAGCCGTGGTACCTCAGACTCGAAGACTCGACTGCAAGTGGTGGAGTCGATTGGATCACGATGCTCTTCTATTACTTGCTCTTGATGTACCAGTTTGTGCCCATTTCGTTGTCCGTGTCGATGAGCATGGTGAAATATTTACAAGCACAATTCATTCAGTGGGACAAGGAAATCTACTACGAGGAGACAGACACACCAACGCTCGTGCGGTCAATGTCACTGAACGAAGAACTCGGCCAAATCTCCTACATTTTCTCCGACAAAACAGGAACATTGACCTGCAATGTCATGGAATTCCGAAAATGCTCGATTGGGGGCGTGTCGTATGGTCACGGAACCACGGAGATCGGTCTCGCGGCACTAAAGAGAGCTGGAAAACCGCTTCCACCAGCGGAGGCAGATACGTCTGCAAACAAGGCACCATACGTGAACTTCGATGGTCCAGAGCTGTGGCGCGACCTCGACGGCGCATCTGGACCTGACCAAAAGCGACGGATCGATGCATTCTTTACTCACTTAGCCATATGCCACACAGTGATCCCGGAACGCCGTGAAGGATCCGACGAAATTACCCTCTCAGCTTCCAGCCCGGACGAGCAAGCTCTGGTTGCCGGTGCCTCATTTCTCGGCTTTCAATTTCTCAATCGATCACCAGGGTTTGCTCATGTGAGGGTTCGTGGCGTGGATCAAAAGTATGAGATCTTGGATGTCTTGGAGTTCAACAGCACTCGAAAACGAATGAGTGCGATCATTCGGCATCCAAACGGCCGAATCTTCATCTACTCGAAGGGCGCAGATGTTATCATATACGGACGACTCAACAAGAAACTGGATGCTGCTGGAATGAAGCTACTCGAAGACACCAGGGCTCATATCAATATTTATGCTGAAGAAGGACTCAGAACTCTCACCATTGCGTACCGGGAGATTGACCCCACAGCGTATACTCAATGGGCAGAGCGATTTCACGCCGCCCAAAACAATTTAGATGAGATCGACAAACGCAAGAAGGACCTTGTGAACGAAATCGACAGGTGTATGGATGAGATTGAATCAAATTTGGAACTCCTTGGAGCGACAGCAATCGAAGACAAGTTGCAGCAGGGTGTTCCAGATGCAATCGCCAACCTAGCTGCAGCAGGAATCAAGATTTGGGTGCTCACTGGCGACAAGGAAGAAACAGCGATTAACATCGGTTTTGCCTGCCAGCTTTTGACAACCGAGATGAGAATCGTCATCATTAATGCCAAGCGTTTTCCAACACCGGAGCTGATTGAGGAGGAGCTAACGAAGCAGATAGCAGCTCGCACTGTCGACGTTCAAATGTTCATGGATTCGCCGCCAAACTCACGCCGTGAGCTAAAAGATCTTGCACTCGTCATCGACGGTGAGACCCTGATCTTTGCACTCTCCGGCAACTGTCGTTATCTCCTGTCCCAATATTCGCAGTACTGCAAGGCTGTGATCGCGTGCAGAGTCTCGCCTGCTCAAAAAGCACAGATGGTCGCTTTGATCAAGGAATATGTGCCGGGAGTTCGGACACTGGCGATCGGTGATGGAGCAAATGATGTTTCGATGATCCAGGAGGCGCATGTTGGTGTTGGTATTTCGGGTCAAGAAGGCATGCAAGCGGTAAACTCGAGCGACTATGCGATTGCACGTTTCCGATTCCTCGAACGGCTGTTGTTGGTTCATGGACGATGGAACTACCGACGATTAGCACAACTTGTGCTCTACATCTTCTACAAGAACATCCTCTTTACCGCAGCCCAATTCTGGTTCACGTGCATGTGCGGATTCTCTGGCCAGAAGTTCTTTCTTGAGGCTGGCGTCCAGTTGTATAATCTCTCGCTCACATCGCTGCCTATTGTGGCGTTGTCGATCATGGATCGAGATGTGAGTGATCACATGGCCTTGAAGTTCCCCAAGCTCTACTCCTCAGGTCCGCGAGACGAAGACTTGAACGCCAAGATTTTCACGACCTGGGTGTTGGGTGCAATCTACGAGTCGGTGGTGATCACACTCGTAACAATCCGCAGCTTGGGCAATTCGTCGTTTTATGGTGCCAGTAGCTCCATGTGGCTCCAAGGCAACATCATTTTCACGATCGTTGTGCTCATTGCGAACGTGAAGCTCATGCTTTTCCAGAACAGTTTTATTTGGCTCAACCATCTCCTGTACATTGGCTCTTTCGGCTTTTGGCTTCTCGTCGCTGCGGTTGCAGGTCAGGTTGACGCTCTGTCCGATCTTGCGTGGGAGCACATGCTGGAGCAAACGTTCCAAACGATTGGGTTTTGGCTGTTGATGCTGTTCTTACCAGTGTCATGCTTATGGATTGTGTACTTGTTGAACGGTGGAAAGATCGCTTTGTATCCCGAGTACTATCATCTCGTCAAAGAAGCGACCAAGTTCAAGATGGACGAAACCAACCTTCAGTGGGAAGACATGAGCACGTCGTCAGTACCCGTTCCGGCCAGATTGCGCAAAATACGCAAGCAGGCGTCACGTCCAGGTGTGGTCATCCCGACCAACAGTGAGCCAGCACGTCCATCCAAACAATCCAAGATGTCGTTGAGTGCACCACACCACGGCTTTGCCTTCTCCACGGATGCCCACGCTGGTGCGACCGAGACACAGCTCATGCTCAAGCGTGGCAGC
>JAADWU010000094.1:0-20267 GCA_023336255.1 Pythium graminicola
AAACGAGATACCAAGTACCGGACGGAATACATTCGTGCCGTCGATGGTATTCGCAAAAAACTTGTGGCCAAGAGTCATCCCAACAAACTTGTGTTTATTGGGGAATGGGTCAATGGCAAACTTTCACCCAAGATGGATCATCTCGTGTGTTTTGTGCCGGGTATGCTTGCTCTCGGATATATTCATGGTATGCCTCAAGACCATCTCGATCTTGCCAAGGAATTGGTCGAAACGTGCTATCAAATGTATGCCCAAATGGAAGCGAAACTTGCACCGGAGATTGCCTACTTTAGTATTCATGGCTACGAAAAGGATGATTTGGATATTCATCCTCAAGACGCGTTCAATTTGCAACGACCCGAGACCGTGGAGAGTCTTATGATCTTGTACCGCGTGACCAAGGATGAGAAATACCGCGAGTATGGCCGAGAAATCATGAATGCGTTTGAAAAACATTGTCGACTACCCCAAGGCGGGTATACAACGATTGGCAACGTCAAGACGGGACCCATCAAGACTAAATTTCGCGATGGTATGGAGAGTTTTTTCCTTGCCGAGACCCTCAAGTACTTGTTTTTGTTGTTCAGTGATGACGAGACGCTCTTGCCATTGGATGAGATTGTGTTCAACACGGAAGCTCATCCGTTCCCCATGGCCACGTAGACCAGGTTTGGTGCTCAAATAGATTATTTTTGTATGTTTATTTGTGGCCTAAACCACTTGCGAGTGCACGACTTGTGAGGACGATCACGCCATTGCGTGGTCCATCTACAGTAGCAACCATCTTCGATGGGCAGTGGATTGACAAGGCCGTCAATTCACAGTGGGTACCGGTACGGCAGTCCACTTGAGACCGGCGACACCGACGACGTGGTCTGCACGTGGATTGGTACGTCGCTCGAACTGCCACCCAAGCCGTTTCGTCTCGAGACCAACTTTCAGATTCATAGTCTCGTCGGTACTGGGATGCTGGGTCGCGTTCGACTAGTCCAGCACAAAAGGTCCCGCAAGTATTTTGCCCTCAAAACCCTCAAGAAAACCGAGATCATGGCCCAGTCGATGCTTTCGCATGTCGAGCGCGAACGCGAAGCCTTTGTTCACCTCACCATGCTTCAAACACCGTTTCTTGCCAAATGCTTTGGCAGTGTCCAAAGTTCTTATCATGTGCATCTCATTCTTGAATATGTTCCAGGTGGGGAACTGCGTCGTCGACTTCATCAAATGGGTGGGATCATGTCGCCAGATGAAGCCAAGTTTTATGCGGCCGAGCTTGTAGTGTTTGTGGGGTTCTGTCATCGTCACGGGTACATGTACCGCGATCTCAAGCCTGAGAATATCTTGTTGGACGCGTACGGTCATGTCAAAGTCGTGGATCTGGGGTTTGTACGTCGATTTGATGACCCTGGTGAGCGCTGTATGACGTCGGTGGGGACACCACAGTATTTGGCCCCCGAACAACTGACACAGTCGAAAGATCGACGGAGTTATACATGCATTGTGGACTGGTGGGCCCTTGCATGTGTGGTGTTTGAACTGGTGACGGGACGAACACCGTTTTCGTCGGGCACGAGTAGCAAAAATGAATCACCTTTTGAAGTGTACACGCGAATCGTTCAAGGGCGCATCCAGTGGCCTCGGGGGATCTCGGCCACACTCAAAGATTTGTTACGACAAATGCTGCAGCCCAATGTGGCAACGCGACTATGTGACGACGACGCCATTCGACAACATGCGTGGTTCCACGATGTCGATTGGCAAGAAGTCCAACATGGCGATGTTGCGCCGCCGTTTCGACCTCGACTTACGGTGGAAGGTGATCGAGCCTGTTTTGATGAATATGCTGACGACGATCGCGATCTCATCACTGCAACCAATGGCACCATGAC
This sequence comes from Pythium graminicola, assembly GCA_023336255.1. NCBI lineage: Eukaryota > Oomycota > Peronosporomycetes > Pythiales > Pythiaceae > Pythium > Pythium graminicola. Next base: position 1,887 of record JAADWU010000094.1, read on the forward strand.
CATTGCGTTTGCAACCGAGTTTCGCAACTTTTAGCACCTGTAGAGATAGCATTCGCACAAGGAAATGAGACAAGCGACTGATCATGAATAGACAAACGTTGTTGTTCGCATAGACAGGGAGAGAGGGTATAGCACTCGAACCTCCCTCCACCAGACGTACTGAGATCTCTTATTCGGAATGACAAAATGCGAGGCTGGAAAGACGTAGCAACAATGGTGGCATCCAACCAGGCAGGTGTTTACGGCTTGGACGGGTTGAAGAGCTTGGGCATCTGCTGCCAGCACTTGTAGTAATCCTCCTGGTTGTGCTCGCAGTTGAGCGCATAGTCGGTGAGCTTGATGAGGTATGTTGACTCAAACATGAACGCGAGACCACCATCAAATTTCTCTGGCTTGAGTTCGGCGCGCGAGGCCTTGAGGAACGTCTCCGAGTCGGGGCCGTGGGGCGTATCACATGAGTGCAGAGACGCACCACCAGGCACAAAGCCATCTTTACCTCCTTTCTTGGCATCGTAGACACCGTACACCATGCCCATGTACTCAGTCATGCAGTTGCGGTGGAAGTAGGGTGGGCGGAACGTGTGGTCCATGACCATCCAGCGTGGCGGGAAAATGACAAAATCACACACCGCGTTGCCCGGTTCATCGGTTTGGCACGTGAGCACACAGTAGATCGATGGATCTGGGTGGTCAAAGCTTACCGAGTTCATCGTGCAGAAGTGGTCAAGGTTGTACTTGTACGGGACATAGTTGCCATGCCATGCGGCCACGTTGTATGGCGAGAACCGCATTTGTGCCGTAAAGAGTTTGCCACCAAACTTGTTGATCATCTCAAAGTCGCACTCGCGGTCTTCGTAGTATGCCGTCGGGTGTTCAAAGTCACGCGGGTTGGCAAGGCCGTTGGCGCCAATCGGTCCCAAATCCGGGAGAATAAAGTGACGGTTGAACACTTCACAAATGTATCCACGCACGGGCTCATCAACGTCAACCGAGAATCGAATACCACGCTGGATCACACAAATCTCATGAGGCTTGACCAACATTTTGCCAAATTCCGTCGTAATTTTGAGCGCCCCCAATTGTGGAACAATGAGGAAATCACCATCCGAATTGTAAAAACCCTTGTTGTGCATACTCGTATTCGCCGTGTACATGTGAATCGCCAAGCCAGCTTTGAGCGTCGGATCACCGGCACCACCAATCGTACGCAAGCCTTGAATAAAGTCCACTTTGTCGGTCTCAGCCGGCAACGGCATGGGACTCCAGCGCATTTGTTGCGGCGTCAATGTCTCATTCGCAAAATCCGCCTTGACAAACTCATTCGGAACTTCCATAAATTTGTTGTGAACGACCGGCGGTAGGACACGATAGAGCCACGAGCGTTGGTTCTTGTGTCGAGGTAGCGTAAATGCCGTGCCACTCAATTGTTCGGCATAGAGACCGTAAGCACATTGTTGAGGATTGTTTTGGGCCTTGGGCAATGCATTTGGGAGCGTTTCCGAGCAGAAATGACCTCCAAATCCTGCGTGATACTCAAGTTCCTCCCATGGAACTTGCTTGGACGTAGAATGGGTGACTTCCGGCATCTTGACTTGAGGGATATTCCGTGGATTCGATTGTGGACGAATGGCGTGGATAATAGGAAACACGCAAGTTGATCATGCCTTCAATAGAGGTCGGTATGTTTCCCCTCTGAAGAAGCAACTACAGGAGTGATGGTCTGACAATTGTGGGTTCTTTGGATGGGGAATTGGTGTCAAGACGGCAGAAGATTGCAAAATAAGGGGACGATTAGACGTCAAACCTTTCCTGTTCGTCTGCAAGCGTGTCGCTGCGGTGGCTTTACTGCCAAGGTTTTTTCTTCAACTTCAACAGCGAACACCAGCGTAAACGTGGCAAGCCAATTAACGTGTTTTTGACCGATTACGCGATAGAGAGACCTGGAAATACGGTAAAACGAACAATAATTGGATCTCGACGACCAATATATTGCAACTAGGGGAACTGACAGTCAAAAATTGGCTCCCGAACGACGTCGCAAAGCGATGGTGGCTGCATCCGAAGCTTCTCGAACAAGTGAATGAAATTGTTTTCGGTTCCCAATATCGGTGGGGTTAGAACGTACGCCAGGAGACACGGATTGGGTAACGGAGGAGGATGGCACATACGGCGGATCTCGTCGCCCAACTTGCTGGAGGTTCGACAAGGACCCAGAGGAACTATTCATCGAAGTATTTGAATCAATATTCGTGATCTGATTGCTTCGCCACAGTGCTGACTCAGGGGGTTGGAAAGATCGGTTGAGGGCGGAAGCATACAAGTCGAGGCTTGGCGGAGCGGCCGAGGGTTTTGTACCAGTACAAAGAACACAATTCGTGAGCATGTGAGTCGAACACTTTGTGTTCGAGGAGGTTGGGTATCCTGGTGAGTTGGCAATCGGTGGAAACGTCTTGTTCTCTGAAACTGTGACAGCCGATGAAGATGTGACACCAAACGAGGAAAGTGGTAGACGCCACGATGAATCCGAAGTTGGTTTTGCACAAATGAAGCAGCCTGGAAGCTGATGACGCTCACACGACTGTCGAGTGTCGATGGGCATTCGAGGAGAACGTACACCTGATGAATACATCGACGAGCCGGATTTGAAGGTTGATAGGGTGCTCGTCGCATTGGCACTCACCGATGGAGCCTCATTTACGGCGCATAAAACACATCCTTGAAGGGTATGCTTGGCACATACTTGATTGGTGGATGGCACGACGAAAGCTGATTGATTACAGAGTGAGCTCAATTCGTTGGAAGCACTTGACTGAATAATTGGCAAAGACCATACTTGCATGCCAGCGTAGTCTTTGTGGTTGAAGTCGCGATTCGGACCTGGTGATACTGAAACAGTAGCATTCGACAGAGATTGCATGCCTTGGACAGGATCAAGCTTGGTCAAGATTGGCAACGATTCGGGTTTCCATAGTGTAGTCACTTGGGTTTGTGCAACTGAAACACGTTGCATTTCCGGCATGCTTGAGAATGTAGCACCACTTGATACAGTTGGAGTGTCTAAAGGGCATTGGCCTGCTGACTCGAAAACTCGAGCTATCGATGAAGGCACTGTATCGCTCCTATACAGCATGGGCTGGGCACGTTTCTGAGGTGACACCGGACTTGATGACGAGATATCTTCGATTGGTTGCTCAGGCACTGCATTCATCGGTTTTTGGATTGAGTGGAGGGCTGAGTGCTGCTTTGGAACTTCGCGCTGGCCTATGGATGGGCTGTCTTTCTTCACATATGAGTACTTATCCATCAGAGATCGATACGAATGTTTGTGCACCCGCTCATTCTGTACATGCGGTAGTTTGGATTCCAGCGCTGGATTCTTCCTCGCTCGAGTTGACGTTTTCCTTGTCAATGTCTTCCTAACGTAACCGTTGTCTTGTTGCCTGGCTGTCTGCTCACCGGCTAACTGATTGTTATTCACTTCAGATGATATGCGCAAATCCGATAGTATTGGTGTTTCATTTCGCTCAAATTGCAGCTCATCCTTCAGTGAGCTGCTTTCCACTTCTTTAATTCGTGCTTCCAGTGCTCGAATTCTTTTTGTGTCTTCTTCACGCCACTTTGCAAACACTTCATTGTCGCGCCGAATGCGGATGAGCTCCTCTTCTTTCTCTTGTAACTTGGCTGTAAAATCTCGTTGAAGTGTTTCGTGTTCCTTGATTCGGGTCTCATGCCGTCGGCGTTGTTCAATCGATAGGCGCTCGCGGAGCGCCTTGATGTGGGCTTTCGCAACGAGCAACTCAGAATTACCATTGAAGGATTCATTCACCCGTACAATCTGCATGACGGATCTGGCACGATCAGCAAACTGTAATGTACGAATGGTTTCTTCACAGGCTTTACGGCATGGACTGATAGTTGCGATAAGAAATGCGAGCGCGTTACCACCAAACGAGTCCTGAAGGAGTCGAGTCAATGTAGAATCACGGTATGGGATGTGCCGCCGTCCACTCTCGGCAAGGGCGGCAATACAGTTACCAAGAGCCGACAAACTCGTGTTGATGTTCTTGAGTTCTGCGGCGTGATGTTCCTCCATGTCAATGTCTGTATTCCACTTCTCAGATCCAGCAAGATCGACGAGATTCAAGCGCGATGTACGAATGCGTTTGTTGCCGTTCTGTAGAGATTCCTCGACGGAGACGTTGATCTGAACAATTGCATGGCTTCGACTGCTGTTGGCATTCAACTCCGTTTCTCTGACTGATCGATTCGCCCGGCCTCTCTGAATCACCTGGAGAGCGTCTCCAAAATTTGAAAGTCGCTCACTTGAAAGCCCTTGAAGAACAACGTTTGTCCCGCCTTCAGCTGTTGGCTGTTCCCGCAAGACGAGAGGCTTCTGACGCTTCCGATCTGTCAATAGATCAAATACTCGGTCGTTGTAGATCTGAATGAAGCTGCACGAAAGCTTAATGCACGATGTCGTATTGGCAGAGCGCGCCCTGTTGCATAATTCCCACAAAGCTCGCGGAATGAGCCCCCAATCTCTGGAGGCCTGACCACGTTGAATGACGCCTTCAGTTTCGATCGCGATAGCTTGTGGGACTCCTATGTCGTCTCCAAACATCGTGAAAGTTTTCCCAGTTCCAGTTTGCCCGTAAGCAAAAATGGTAGCATTTATTCCTTCGAGACACGCACTTACTCCTTGGCAAACAGCGGAGTAGACATCTTCTTGGGTTGACTTTTGAGTGAAGACCTGGTCAACAACACTTTCGGTTACGGACCCAGTCGTAATCGAAGTGATGCGTAAGCTCTTCGGATCGTCGGCACATACGACACTATCCGCCTCGCTCTCCTCCCGGTTATGCGGCCGGATGCGAACGTATACCTGGATTCGTGTTGGCGTCGATCCGGGCTGTGTTGAGTTTAAACTAGAAGTCGAGACTGCGGAGCGAGAGGATGGCAGTAGATCGGTATTCGTAAGGTCCACGGTATCTCGAGCATGGCCACTTCCTTCGACAAACCTATCCGATTCGCGGGGCCGATCGGTATAGCTAGATGGTGATCTGGCGAGCTTCTTCGTTCTATCCATGTTGTCCAGTTCATCATAGCTACTGGACTCGTGAGGTTCTTCATGCCGATCAGGGACATCCGAGCTGGGAGTTGAAGTGATACTATCACTGTCACTACCGGTATCCGACACTTCATCGTTGAGCTGATCTCGTGGGCTGCTTGGCGGGGAAATCCGGTATGAGTTGACTGTGGTGCTCCTTGATTGCTGACTATAGAAAGGCTGATTCGTACGATCAAAATCGGAGAATATGTCCCACTCATCACATTTTCGGGCATCTTCGTCGTTGGTCGAGATTGTCTCTGAAGTAGACCCAGCAGTGGACGGTGGCGTTGCAAAGCGCGTTGTGCTATCGAGTTGATTTCGCCGATACAATATCAATTGCGGTGAGAGTCTGTCGCTCATAACGCCTCAAAGCATGCCTTCCACCGATAAAGGATCATTCACGTTGACCATTGTATCTGGCGGTCGGGTATTATGCTCGAGTAGATCCTAAAAATACTGTGATTTCGGTTCAGGTGAGTATAGCCAGCCAAGAACAGCTCAAATCACCATGGTCTATTTCGATGCCAGAGATGAACATTACCTCTACCTTCACGCCTCGGCCTACAAATCAGTCAATCAGTCGTTGGTTCTCCCCTGAGTATCCCAAGAAGTTCGTACCACTTCGCGATATGCCTTTGGAACGACATCGTCAAAATCAGAATCACGTGTGACGCGAAGCAACCAGTCCGAGAGCTTACTGAAGTCAACTTCATTCATGTTGAGAGCTCGTTTTGGATTCCGTCTCGGTTCTTCAGGAACATCAGTATGTGGCGCATGACGTTGACGTGAAGAAGCTCGTGCTGGCCTAGAACTGTTCGGTGTCACTGAATCATCACCCTCGTCGACTATCGATTCTGTAGCTCGACGAGAGCTTCTCCTGCTTGGCGTAAACTCCAAGTCATCTGCTAATCGTCGTCGCTTCCGAGGTGTGTCAGAGATCTCGTTATCACCTGAAGTATGCGATGCTGTCTCTTCATGACTCGATGGCCGGCGACTCGATCGCCGGACCTCGATCTCCTCATCCTCGTCATCGTCGTTGTTGTGAGAGCGGTGCTTAGCCTTTCCGGAGCGAGAAGATACCGCGGTCTGTCGTTTGGGTACATCTTCCATATCCTCACCAGTATACTTCTGGAATACATCTTTCATGACTGCGGTCGGACGCTTCTTGAGAATCATTTCCATCGACAGCTCCATTTTCTTGATTGAGCATAGGTTAAGCATGCGCTTCTTTTGGCGATCTCGCTGACGTGCCATCTCGACAATCATGCGTCCTCGTTCCAGAATATGCCTCAACTCGTGCAAATGGGCCAAGATCTCCCCAGTAAACCAAGCTTGCCGGGCCTCATCGTATGCGACATCAACGGGTGGGTGCGCCGGGCAGTAGAACTTCCAATCAGATTTTGTTGACCGACTTATGTAGAACTTCTTCCGTGCCGCACACGTCGGGTGGAATCGCTTCGAGCAGTTACCACAAGAAGCAAGATTGTGCTAGGAAACATAGGACAGAAAAGTGAGTGCACGCACATATTTACAGTCACTGTACACAATACGTACCCCGCGGGATTGACAAAGATCACATCTTCCATGAGTCTCATTCGGGAGTTGTGGGGCTGCGGCACACAGCATCTGATGCCGCCGTAGGATCTTTGCCTTTGTCATTTTCGCACACAACACGTGGATCCAGCGCTCGGACCCAGATCCACTGTTAAGAGACTCAGTGCTTGGTGATGTTGAGCCATTCTGAGGGGAAGAAGAAGGCTTCAAGGATTGGGAGTTTGAACTCATGCGTGAAGAGTTACTCGCTGTTGGGCTTGTTGATGCAGCACCAACGCATGGCATCATGTAGTCACTTCCGCGGTCACACACAGTGCACCCAGCTGCCGATGTCTTCTTGGCTTGCCCGACCAATGTGCAGTGTTCACAGATCCAGTTGCTACTGAAGAGGTCGGAGACATCATCGATCTCCGTCAGGCAGCACGACGCATGAATAAAAATGTTGCAGTACTGGCATCGCATCATCAACTGACGCTTGGTAAGTTGACAATCTTGAGTGTCCTTTGATACTGGCGATGTGTATTCGAAACAAGCGGCACACAACTCTCGGTCTGTCCATTTGTCAATGGTTGAAAGATCAGCATCTGCGTCTCTACTCTGCGCTCCACGACTCGTCGACCGGACGGGAACAGGTTGCAGCTTGCTCTGAGACATAAAGAATGAATCGATTCGAAATCGCCGCCTGTTCTTCGCTTGAATCACACAGAGTTCTTCTGTGTAATCATCTGGTAAGTGTTCACCGCAGTACATGCTGAACTTTAAACCGCTGCCACCACCACTGTAGATATATCCGTTTGCTGCGTCTAGCTTTACTGTCATCGGATATCCCTCGAACCACGAACACAGTGGATGAAACGACACTCCACAATCTGGATGAGAACACTGGATTGTACGACCACAGGCGACACGACAGTATCTGCATAGCGAACCATGATGGATTGATTTCTTGCGGGCAACTTGATTCAACATGACTGCATCTTGTGACTGCGGACTGATGAGTGCTTTGACTTCTTTGATTGTGTCAACAAATCGGATTCGATGTGCGGAGTCAACCAACTTGATATCGGATAGAGTTTGAAGATTCCCAATCCACACACCGGGACACCACAGAGCACAGACAACATGAACCCACTTCCCATCAACGGTTCGCTTGAAGGCCCCATCACGTAGCGGGCACAGTTGACAATAGACTTCACTTGCAGGATCTCGTCCGTCGTCTTCTAGCCGACATCGATCACAGTAGAACTCGTTGTTTGGAACATGTGGGATACCATAGCAACGTTGGTGGACTGCGAGGTCACATCGATCACAGAAAATAATAGGGTTGGACTCGGGGGACTGTCCGTCAAAGCAAATCACGCAGGTGCCATCATCGACAGGTTCTTCGTTGTCGCCACTTTTCTCCTTTGTGTCGTTCTCTTTTGTCGCTCCCTCCACTTCATCGACTGGAACCGGCTTCCAAAACTCGCGGTATCCAACAAGCAGGCTCTTGCATAATGCCCTCCACAGCGCGTACTCCTTAAAGTACGTTTCAACCACAAGACGTTCTCTCGACATCAACTCGTCTTGATACTCTTGCGTCTGCGTTCGACGGCACAATGAACGAACTCGATAGCGATTTTGTCTCATTTGCTCTCGAAGCTGTTCGACCAGCAAACTCACTTCAGGGGTAATCTCATCTAGATCAGCGTCATTGGTCATGGTGCTTGACTCTTCCAGCTGCTGCAGCGAAACAAATAGTTTATCACCTCCTTCAAGCTTCGGTATCGCATTCTCGAGGCCACCACCAACAAGCTTTGACAACCCATCGGGATGAAACCGACTCCACACATCTACCGTGTCGCTGCTGGCTGTCGAGTCGTTCACACGGAACGCATACTTGCACTTCATGCTGCTACCTTCAGTGTTCTTGAATTGCACAATGATACTTCTTGGATCCGATCCACTTTCTAGGTGGACGTGCTCCTTTCCATTCTGTGCACTTTCCTCGCAAATGTGATTCTCCGAGTGGCTTAGTTGGATGAAGGGTTTTGCGAACAGGTCGTCGACACAGCGCATTCTGCTCCCTCTCATCATGAAGTCACACCGATGAACAATGCTGGTCAGCGAAAGCATTTCGGCCGCATTCTCTTCCCGGTCAAACAAAACAGTGTCGGAACACATAATGGAGTCATGCGCGGAAGCCTTCTTGCTGAAGTCACCCATGTCCTCTAGTCGGGCACCACATAGATTCCTACAAAGAGGCTCCATGCGCTTCTTCAACAACACCTTTGAACTGAAAAAATTGCTGTTCAATATCCGCCAGAAGTTGGTTGAGTCCAACAGACTGCCAGCGGCTTGACCTGGCCATGTCGCGAAAAGAACATCCGATAGATCAACGATTTCAGACGGTGGATCATCTTGTGTGAGATCAACTGTATCCGGCTCGTGTTGCTGGATGTTTGGACCAGCAGGGTTCTTCGCCCGCTTCGCAGAATGTCGACTCATCTTGCAGCTATTCTTCATGTGCCCCATCATAAGAGTTTCACGAACATGTTCCCCGCATTGTGGACATGGTCGCATCGGACGGACATTCTTGCGATTGTTTGCTGGTGTATCGTCGCTACGTTTCGATGACTTTCCCACCGGTCCATGCCCAAAGTCAATTGTCGCAGGGGTCAGTCCAAGCTCCTCCATTGTTTTCCGCCGTATCCTAGATTCTTCCTTTGCAAGCCACGCAACCAGACAAACTCCTTCATGCTTGACAAGGTGGTGAGGGGGGACTTTGGCGCTACAGACACGACATTTGCTCTTAACTGGTGGCGTAGACGCGAGAAATTTTGCAATGAGTGGTGATTTCTTCCATGACATGTCAATCATTTCATACTTGAAAGTTGCAATGTCGCTCAAATGGGTCTTGCAATGGTACACTTGTTGGTTTTCGTTATTGTAGCCCATAAACACAATATCCGACGGCACACGCATGGCACAAATCACATGAAATGACTTTGCACAGCGCCCACTGACGCACTGGATGCATCCACCTTTGAGTCCACAAATGTGGCATTTGAGTGATTGCCGACTTCGATCAAGAATCCGAATGTCGAGAACTTCATTCATCTCACCTGCAAGACTATGCGAAAGTTCCGGAATCCAGTTCATACACAGCACATGACACCAGACACCAACTTGATTTGTGTGTCGCAGGGCGCCACCTTCGGTAGGGCAAACGATGCAATATGGCTGGATTCGTGGTGCTGCACCTGCAATCGACGGTGCTTCCATATATTTGCAGGCCTCACAAAGCCACGATGAACCATCGGTTGGAACCGTCATACCATAACACTTGACATGCACATCAATCTTGCACCGTCGGCACTGGATCAGCGCTGTTCCCCGATAATCGACTTCTTCTAGACACACACAGCATTTCGTTCCAGCCGGTTCTTGCTGCCCGTTGCTTTCAGCATTGAGTGTATTCATGTTTCTTCGGCCACAACGTCAATCCAAAGTGGACACTCACACAATATCAACAAGAGATCGCTCCACAATGGTTGGCTTATGCCCGTTGCTTCAGCACGCGGCAGGTGAAATCCGCGAATTGCGATGCGAGACTGTTGGTTTTCGAGACGAAAAGAGCACCAATCGATTGCTACGATAATGATCTATGCAAATATCAGGTTATCTGCACGCGTTCAACTTGTTTCACGTTGGAATCGTCGCCACTGCACTCCAACTGTCCACACGCCAATGACGTCGATGTGGTTCGCTTCACCCACACCAAGGTTTCCCCACAGCCCACACAAAACCCATGAAGGCGGGGTTTTGAACCGGAAGATCATCACTCTGATATGTTTAAAACATATGTATTCTGTTTTATACACTTTGTATCAACTAGCCTAACCTAATGAATGCCAAACTTTACCCAACCATGCACGTCAATTCGTCCAATCCTCGGCAGACAGCACAGGATGGGGTGGTCGAAACGGTCCGTCACAACGCAAGCACCGTGGTGACTGGCAGATCACTCGCCTATAGACCTCAAATGGATCACCAAAGCTCTAGCGATAGAGGTCGTCACGTGGGGACGCGTGTCGTCGACCGACGGTGGCTCTTTAACAACATGTTTGCAGGCAGCACAGTGGTTGATGTCCGTCCAATCGAAGATACGATGCAAAACACAATACTTGGTGCCATTCGCATTCCTCCGATGGAAAACGTAACAAGCATGGACGACATTGATGCGCAGCTACCATCACCCGATCGCGAGAGCTTTACACCGATGCGACGTTTTCTTCGTGAAATCGTACTCGTGGGCGAGACCAATGACGCGAGTCGTGCATGGCAACAACGCTTACAACAATTACTAGTCGACGAAGGCAAGGTCATGAGTATCGCGATCATGGACGATGGATTCACTGAATTTTACAACAAGTATCCATTTTACACAATCACCCATCAACTTCCCGAACCAAACCCAACGACATTACGCCGAATCACCTACCCAAATGAGATTCTCGATCGATTTCTCTACTTGGGAAATATGTGGCATGCCAAATCGGAGGATATTATTCGTGACTTGGGCATCACGCACGTCGTGAATGCAACGTTGGACCTCGGGAACGTTTTTGAAGGACGCGGCGTGCGGTACCACGAAGTGAAAATTCCAGATCGTAGTGACGCGGACATTGTCAGTCATTTCAACCCCACGTTTGTTTTTATCGCAGGCGTGCAAGCGATCCAACCACCAAGTAAACATTTTCGTGTGCTTGTCCATTGTACCCAAGGGATTTCACGATCAGCGACGCTTGTACTCATGTACCTCATGCGAATGAATCGATGGTCCTTGGTGCAGGCTTTCAATCATACTCAACGAAGTCGCCCTGTCATTATTCCGAACACCGGTTTTTTTCGTGCGCTGCTTGAAGATGAACGTCGTCTCTTTCAGGGAATGAATAGTCTTCATGAAAGCGAAATTGATGCTTTGCTTCAAGGACGGATCCAAGATCGTGAGGCCACAATCCCGTATTCTGACGAAGACACAAGCCGCACGTATGAAACGCCTTCGAAAGGATCAGTCGTCCGTCAGACCCGAGACACATGCGTCCTCATGTAATATACGGTGCTTGAAAATTTTGCGCATGCTCCATAACGTTGATCGTTTTGTGATATAATTTTGGCGTTGGTGTTGGGATCCCTTGCTTCAGTTTTTTACAGATGTGTTGTGGATGGTTCGTCGACAATGCCACGCACAAAATGATGGCTCCGATGCCACTTCAACATGAGAAAACGAGCCACATGACGGACGATGTGTCACGCTTCCACCTGTGCTTCTTCCGCACGAAGCACCCTACACAAAAGATCCATGTTCAACCATCATTGATCACCATGACGTTAAATTGGATGAGGCAACAAAGGCATTGCATCCAACGCAGCCGCGCGGACCGATCCTTACGAAGATTCAACGATGGTTTCGTTTTCTCAACTGATTCTCAAAGTGAAGTTATCTCGATTTGGATTGGATAGCATCCTTTCATGAACCAGCCAGTTTCCTTGGTGCATTTGCGTGTAGAAAATAGAAAGTCAGTGGTCACGCACATGGCTCCGTATCTTTTTGGTGCTGTGCACCGGCTCGAACAGTCGCTATGAAACTCAATCGGTCTTTCTTATTCTCTTTCACCATTGTATTATGGATCAAAGGGTTTTCCTGCCCATGACGACCGTATTTCCATTTAGTCGAGATCCTTCAGTATCGAATTTCCGAGGTCCTGGACCCATCCGATGTCGTCTTCAAGAGCCACTTCGTAAGGTGGGACACGGCACCACTCATTTTAACCAATCGATAGCGTCCATCCTTTGTTCGAGGCAAAGGCCGGATGGCAAGTCTCTCCATGGTCTCCACATTCCCCGAACCGCTTGGCCGGGTGGATTAGAGAGAGTAGTAATAGTTTATTGGGGAGAGACAGACAGGGAGACTCAATCTATTCGTACCAAGAGCCGGAGTTGTTGGAAATGCAGCTGAGAAGCGATCGGCCACCATTGTGTGTGGACCCGAGTGAAGAAGAAGCTGTTCGCACGTGGGGCCAACGCCATCGGCGCAACAGTACACAGAATACGACGCTCGAGTCGACGTTCATGTGCAGTAATACGACATCACCAACCAACGACACTACCGCAACATCCTCCTCCTCTACCATTAAAGCAACAATGTCGGTTGGCGACAAGAGTCGATCGACGTCGGCAACCAACAATACAACAACAACGGTTGTCACCAAACGCCAAGTACGAACAGGTCGTGTGCATTGTCGATGGCTCTATAATCAAGCCCAAGCCGCACGTGGGATGATTTTGATTGATACACGTACACGAGAAGAATATGAAGAAGATTCGATTCCATCGGCTATTTCCATTCCCCCCATGCCACAGGCCAAAACCTTGAGTGATATTGAAGATGGGATGCTGGACGAACAAAAATATTTGTTTTCCAGTAAGAAACGCAAACTACGAGAAGTCGTCTTGTTTGGGGATGCTATTCGATTGTCGGGAGGTTCACCCAAGAATGAGACCACACCACGACCGGTCTCATGGCTTGAACAGCTTGAGAAATTGATTGTCGAAGATGGTCAAGTCACCAGTGTGAAAGTATTGTGCGATGGGTTCTTGACATTTAAGTACCGATATCCATTCTTTACGACGGGTGCGATGCTCGATGATCTGGTCGTACTTGGTTCTGGCGTCTCACGAACCCAAAGCGGAACCCACAACCTCAACTACCCCAACGAAATCCTGGATGGATTTTTGTTTCTTGGGAATATGTGGCATGCCCAAAGCAAACAAGTGATTCGTCATTTGGGAATTACGCATGTTGTGAACGCCAGTCTGGATCTAGAAAATGTGTTCGCAAACCAAGGTGTCCAGTATTTTGAAGTCAAGATCAAGGATCGTCCGGATGCCGACATTACGGCGTATTTTGATGCAGTCTTTGCTTTTATCGAAGCTGCCAAGCGGACACAACATGGTCGTGTGCTTGTGCACTGTACACAGGGAATTTCACGCTCGGCAACACTCGTGATTATGTATTTGATGCGGGCTCACCATTGGTCACTTGTCACTGCCGTGAACTATGCTTTGTCGTGCCGAGGAGTTGTCTATCCGAACCAAGGATTCATTACAGCACTTATGCACGAAGAGTTTCGGCTCTACCGTGGAAACAGTCTCGCCGAAGACGAAGTTGATACACTCTTGCAGCATCAGATTCCGGATCGACCAATCCCACTGCAAATGCACGATGAGAAATCAGAAAATTGTGCCAACTGCCGCAAATTTTTCAGTTTACTCGAGTGGAAGCACCGATGCAGCTACTGCCGCAAGGAGTTTTGCAGCAAGTGCACGACAACACGTCTCGCACTGTCTGAGCGAGAGAAGGAATCGTCCCCATTGGATGAAGCCCGACGCGGGCGTCGTGTCTGTGATTGTTGTGTGAGTCGATTGTGGAAGATCAACCTACCGAGGCCTCGAAAAGGGTTGCAACTTCGTAGCGCTCGATGCAAGCATCTCAATGTGAACAGTATGTCGACGTTTGGCAAGCCTGTGTGTATCTCCTACTTTCAAGGGACTGACTCGCAGACGATACTCGACGTGATCAAGATTCGATTTGACGTGCAAAGAAACCAGATTCTTGACATCTCGGGTGAGACCGGTGAACCGATTCAGGATTTGGCGTCCTTGCCTGATGAGTCTATTGTTCTCATTTCGATCGGGAAGGCGGGAAACGTAAAAGATCGCAAGAAGACAACGAACAACGGATTTGGTCGTCGATACCAGTTGCTCAAAGAATATGAAGCTGAGCGTGCTCGCAATGCCTTGCTTCAGCGCAATCGGTTTTCCTCCGAAGGAAACATGGATGCGTTCCTGGAACGGAACCAGCGCACTGAAATGCGTCGTAGCAACTCGTTTCACTTGGAGAAATCGTCTGAACTTCTTCCTGAACACCATCTCGACGCACATCACGATATTAGTATTGCCGCTTCCAAGTTTCGCCAGCTGTGGAACCTGTCGTTTCCGTCGATGAACGTTATTGAGCATACCGAGCTGCTCAAGATCCAAAACCCGAAGATCCTGACTGACGTCATGCTCAGTTTGAGCAATCTTTCATGTGGCGCACTCGCATTGGGCGATATCGATGCTCGCCTCGTCGATCTTGGATATACCGATGTCGACCGAACCTATGTCATGAGCATTCTCGAGCGCGCGCTTGGTTCGGTCAAGGGGAAGTGAAATATACATTCTTTTTCCTCCATAACTATGAACACTGCAATTGCACATTCGACGAACGTAGTCGTTTGTGCACAAACCATTCTGATAAACGAGATTAATTTATTGGCACTTTACGCTTACTATCTGTTCCAACCTTCGTTTCCATAATAGCGCAGACAGTGTGCCAAACCGAGTATGCAACTCTTATTGCTTGGGATGCAAGTACTCGGTACCTTCCATCTTTATCCTACAGCGAAGGACCTTCAAATTAAACTTGAGTTTCGGCACTTGGGACGTCGGGGAAGGCTTCGGTGTCATTGGGGTCACCGGTGGGTTCTTGGACGAACCGTTGAGAATCGTTGTGATTGCGAGTGCTGCACCGACCGTGAGGCAACATTTGTGGGTCCAGTGAAAGCCGTCCACACCGTACAACAAGTGGACAAACAGACACATGAGTAGGAACCCGATACTCGAGCCTTCGTCGACCCACTCGACCCATTTCGGGAGCTCTTCTGATGTCGTTTCCTTCTTGGGTGAGGAATGGGCGGATGACTGGGAAAGCACCTTGCACGACACTGACACTGCAGAGGAACACCATCAACCCTTCGTGTCTTCAAAGTCAATGATGGAGAATTGCCACATACCTTCAATTTCTGTCGGATTTTCCGTGTTGGTCACTTCGATCCAGCAGGCTTGACCAGCATCCCAGCTGCCCATCAAAGCCTGTGTACCAATGCGACCAATGCCTCCATCCTGCATGAGAATCACACAGGCACCACCTTGCGCGACAACCCCAAGATCCACAGCTTCTCCCCACTCGACACGGCGTTTGATCACCAGTTCTTGAGCTTTCATGTCGCGCTCACCGACACTGACAACCGAAACCATGGCAACTCGTGGTGGTGATGTTTCCTGTGGTTTGATAAAGAGGACGCTTTCATATTCTGTATGGGTGAAAATAAGACAGAAGCCACACGTAAGCACGGTGGACGTGGCAGACTTACGAACTGGGTATACATCTCATGATTTTTCGCTAGCAAAGAAGGACTTGGGAGTGCCTCCGGCACAAAACCAGACTCACTTTGGTCACCCTTCTCAGCAAGTAATGCTTTGCGTTGTTCTTCCAATGCAATCGACCAACTTTCACATGTTGACGCTTCAGCAACCGGTACACGCATCAAAAAGGATCGTGTTTCCTACCAGAATACCTTCCATCAGTACACCAAGATTCCTGTATCCATAGCATCATGACTTCATACCGTTGTGATTTCAAGATAATAGTGCTCAGCTCCAGGCTCCACCGCGGACAACGGTGCATCATCCTCGGGCATTGCTCGTACGGACTTGATAACCGACAATGGAATCTACAAACCATAGCAAGCATAAGCTTTTCCTCTTTAGAAGATCGCCTTGGCGTTGGGTACCGAGCCACGCTCTTCGCCCAAGAGCTCTTGATCAACGACCTTGCGGAAATAATGCAAGGCTTCTGGGGTGAGCATAAAGAGGCGGGAGGCCCATCCACCACGAACAGCACCATCACGTCGTTTATCTAATTGACCACAAAAGAGGACACGACCATAGACCCCAAACTCCATGGTCGTTTCCCTTGTTGCCACGTCTGGGGGATGCTGCGAAAATGAAGGAAAAATACCGGTAGTTTACCGGTTTCATGCGATTGTGACACTGTACTTCTTCAAGGAGTACCGGTAACATATCGGTACTACAGATCATGTCCAACACCTGATGATGCCCCACAGGTGAAGTCGGGAAAAAGCATCAAGGAAGAGAAGACCTCCACGCCTTTGTCCACGATGCTGTTTCTAGAATCCGAGAACAAGATTATTAAAGACGTACTGGAAGGACGTGTGGGTGTGAGGTACGTTGTATGTTGACGTGGTCTTGGGAATGACAACCTCATGGTGTTGGGTGTCGTAGCGCTCCTCGTCCGGTCGAGCCCTTGGAAATTCGGTTGTGTGATTTTGACGATGTACAGTACGATATCTCGATTGCCGATGGGAAATTAACCGTGTCGTTGGCGTATGCGGCCTACAAGAGTATTGCGGAGTACGTTGCTTCCCCATTGGAGGATGTTTGAGTGTGCTAACAGTATGGAACACTAGTCTTGGAGCAAGTAACATGCTTAGTGCAGTGTATCCTGAATTTCAAGTCCTTGGTGCCAAGGCTGGATTTGATCTCACGTTACAAGTGAATGTTGATCTCATTACCCCAACCAATGCGGGTACGTTTGGGAGCGCGGAATTCATGTGTTCTCCCTCATCATTGACGATTCTGTTTATGTAGGTTCGTTCATTAGTCGTATTGCACTGCTCAAGCGAAACCTCATTGCTGCACCCTTTGAATTGTGCTTTCAAGCACTCAAGACGGGCACCTCCAGCACTCTCCAGCCGGCCCAGATTCCTTTTCGTCGCAATGAAACGATGTACGTATTGCCGCAAGCAGATCGTATTGTGATTGTGTATTCGGTATGTTTTGCCGAGAAGACCGATCAAGCCATTGCACGTGTGTTCCTCCAAGAATTTGTAGATGCTCGTCGTACGGTCAACAATGCGCCCCCTGTGGCGTTCAGCAAGGATCCACCACTTGAACTTCGTGGAGCACCGGGTTTGAAGAATACATCCGACCTCGTGGGATACCTCAGTCTTGCCTTGTTCCCAAGCCACGTTGATACGGACGAGAAACGTACCAAGGCCGCGACGCTTGTGCAGAGTTTGCGTGGGTATTTGCACTACCACATTACGGCATCCAAGACCCACTTGCACATTCGTATGCGCAAGCGTGTGGATTTGCTCTTGCAAGTGTTGAACCGTGCGCGACCTGAAAAGGATCCTACGAAGGCTCAAAAGAAGACCATTTCGGGTCGTACCTTCTCGCGTCAGTAAGTACACCCTCTACGGTATGAATGAATGATCACCCTACTGGACCAGCCGATGTAGTAGAGAAAGTGATATCAACAAAGAGAAGAATACCATGTCATCACAAACTCAATTGAATCTTTATGCCTAACGTGTTGTTTTGAAATGGAACTGGTACAGTGGCGAAATGCAAAGACATTGCAGCAGGTTTCTTACCTTACGATGGTAAATACGCAGCTTGTACCTGTGCCAATGTGCACATATACTCGTGAGAATGAGCTTTAAACTCCTCGTCAATCATCGTTTCGACAGACATCGATGCATACTCAATGCGATAAGCACGGCGCCCTTGTCCGTTGCGAAAGAGCAAAAGCACAATGCGGTTCATCTCGTCGGTGTAAACGTCTCGATCTAAATCCTGAACCATGGCTTCTAACCGCCTGAAATTGGAAGGAACACCCCTCTTGACCTCATGTATCAACTCATCGTACGTCCACGTGGAAGAAAACAAGTATCGTGTTCTCCCGCCAACCAGATTGTTACGTCGAATCCACTCGTCTTCGTCTCCCACGCTAATCGCATTAGCAAAACTCTGGCATTCAGCTTTGG
>JAADWU010000095.1:0-20215 GCA_023336255.1 Pythium graminicola
ACACTTTTGGTAGTGGCGGCAGTTTGATTGAGGAGATCGCGTGCCATTCCGTTTTGGAAAAGGAAAAAGGCAGCTGTATACGTTGCTTAAAGCGTCGTCTCCATGTACAGATGATTGAGAACATAACTGGTGATGCGACGCGCCAGCCCCACTTGACAGAACGTCGGTCCATTGTTCAGGATAGCACTTTGGTTGACGACATGAATGTCCCAGATATTGTGGGGTAGAAGAATGTCTTCAATCCACGACGTGCGCCCAATGTCGGCACTTTGAGAAACGTTGAAATCTTTTGATCGGGGATTCGATATGTTCCCAGACATATCCACACGACTTTGAATCTCAGTTGATCGATGAACCGAGAGGATTTCAACTGGTTGTTGAGGAAGAACCACGACATTGTCTGGAGACCACTTGTTGAAATTCAAGGGGGCGAGTTGATCCAACGGTAGTGAGTTAGCACCAATGAGAAGGCGTTGGTTGGGATCCGACAGATTGAGCTGTAGTCCCCAACATCCTCCGTCGGCCTCAGGCACGTCACACGTGGCATCATAAGCCTTGGCTAAATCGTCCAATCGCCAACTGATACGTGCAAAGGTCGTCGAGTACACCATGTGAATTCGCTTGGGCTCACCAACATCAACGAGTTCGGCCATGATATATCGACTGGAACTAAAGACGTACATCGACGTCTTGGAGTTACTTTGACAAATAACGTCACTCGCAGACAATGGCGCCCCATTCATCAACCTCGAATGCAGCGTGTCCTTCCCATTCTCGTTCAAACAGACCGCAAATGCGTGGATTTGCGCATCCAAACGACGATCACTATTGCCAGGAGAACTCGCATTGGCTTCAAGAGTAATACCAGAACTTGTGAGGATTCCACCGGCGTAAAACTGAGCGGTTTGAAGGACATCGCTTATGATTGTGACGGCATCCACCCATACAGACGGCGTGATGTTGATTCGTGAAACGCCAAGTGTCCAATGCAAGAGGGATGAGGTATTTTGCCACGCCGACGAGGTGATATTCCGAAGAAACGCAATCGAATGTGTCAACAGCCATTCCCGATCTTGTGTTTCACTGGACGACGGATCGGGTGGTAAGAGTCCAACAAGTCGTGACATCGGAATCACTTTGCCTCTTGTCAGTTTCCCATCACTATCGCGAACATTTGTGTCTGGATACCACTTGATTGCATCGGTCTCAAGAGTGAAGGGTGGTAGTATGGCATCAAACGGTGCGTACTGGGAGACCGTTTGTGCGCCAACAAAGAGGAGATCCGCAATGGTCGATGCATTCGTGACAAAGTCTGTGGCGGTCGCATTGGTTGTGTTGGCCAGAAGATCAATTTGAAACGTTGTTGGGGTTATGGCGGTGGGTAAAAAGGTCTTCATCCGTGGACGTTGGGGCATGGCATATGTGATACTGTCTTTTTTCATACTGATATTGGCATTGACGTTGCCATCGCACGCCAGATTATTCAAACTGCGCGGAAGAATTAAACTCCGGAGAATCGTATTGGTCGACGGATTCTGGGACGTACGCTCCGAGAACGTTTCCGTCGCGTGGGGCGCGTTGGTTTGATTCGCTTGAACGTTGAAATCACTCGCCGACATGATCAAGTTGGGTGAGAGTTCACGCACTTGGACGTTCAAAGCGTTAACACTGTTGGTAAGAAGAAACCCAATACCAGCTCCCAAGCCCAACAGCATCATCTTGGCACGCCAACTTGAGGTCATGGTCAGGACCGTGTCGGTATAAAACCACAGTACGAGCGCTTGGGCCATGAGTGATACAAATTCTTCCAGCACTTGTCCCACAGCAGAGGCAATCGTGCCGGAATACGAGTTGTAATCATCCACCAAGGCTCCTTGTTTGCTGTTGGAGACATGACGTCGATCGAATCGTGTTCTGTACCTTGAGTCAACCCTATCGTCCCGGCGGCCACGAGCACAGCTGCCAAGCCCACAAGAAGCACCAAACGACCGCGACGGAACGAGATCTGGAGATGCAGAGGGGCATCAGGCCGCGGCTCGGTTGTTTGATACGCTTGGAGGACGGGATCCGTTGGGGAATCGTGTGCTCCCGTGGTAATTGTGGCTTCGAGCATGGCAAGTTCGTACACGCCTAATGGCTCCGACGATGGGTGTTTGACTGTCTGAGACGGATCGTACATTTAAAATGAACGAATGGGGACGAAAGTGGATGAATTGCAGACTGGCCAAGTCGAGCGATGAGGAGGGTTGAGTTGACGCTGAGACCGACCATGAACGACTCAAAACGCCAGTGCCTGAGATCGTCCAACAACAAACACACCTGGATCACGTGTCCATTGCCCAACGCAAACAGCTGGACGAAGTTAACGCTGAGGATGCAAGAGATGACGGACCAATCCTCCACCCATACTTCAGCAGCTGATCCACCCAATTCAATCCTGTTCACCAATTCCAACTACTTAGTACGATGGTCGTGGCGTTAAAAATGGTTCTCTAAACCGAGCGAAATCGAAGGTCTTTCGATACGAAGGATCCTCGTACGTTTGGAGAGGGATCCTCGTACGTTTGGAACAGGAGCTCGTCGTTGTGCCTGCGTTCATTTGACCAGTCGGACGTGAGAACAGTGTGGTGGGCAAACGGTTGGGTTCATTCTATGGGTGGAGTGTGTCACCAACTGGCTGGTTTTGAGTTTGTGAATGATGTTCAGTGATTGATGGACCAAAGAGATCAAATCTATGATCGGAGACATTACACGTGGACATCGTCATTGTCATCGGCTGCAGCTCGTACCGCCAATCCATCAATAAGAAACAGATCAATTATCCCCTGTGACATCTTTGTCATTGACTTGGCGTTTGAGTAGCATGGAAGGAAATGTCTCTTCATCAATCATCACACGAGCAATTTGATGGGGCTCGGTCACCAGAACGTTCTGACCGTGGGAAGGCGTCGCCAACTGGATCCGCAAAAGCGCTATCGCCACAGCGACGATCAGTTCCCCACATCCCGCGAGGGTGAGGTACGCATGAGCTTGGGGACTGAGAGCCACACACTCATTTCTTGAATATTCTTGTCCAAATTGAGAGCGACACTCTCGGTCGTGATGGTTTGGTTGAGGACACCTCGGGCCATCCCGTTTTGAAAGAGGAAGAACGCGGCGGCGGTGTACGTTGGCTGGATGGTTTTCTCCATATAGATATGATTGGTGACATAATTGGTCACACGATGCACCAGGCCCACTTGACAAAATCCTTCGGTTCTGTTGGCAATCAAGGTTGTGCCATTGATCAAGGAAACATTCAAGACATTGTGGGCCAAGAGCATGTCTCCAATCCACGACTGTCGTCCTACGTTGGCGATCTGTGAACTGTTGACGTGAGGTATGGACGTGTTCCAGTCCACACGACTTTGAATCTCGGTTGGTCGTCGGACCGACACAATTTCAAGTGGTTGTTGGGGGAGACGTATGGCATTGTCACGAGACCATTTGTTCACAGTCAAAGTGGAGAGTTGATCGAGCGGAAGGGCTGAAGCCCCCACGAGTAAACGTTGGTTTGTATTCGACAAGCGAAAGGCCAGGCCATTGCAACCGCCGTCTGCATCGGCCGCACTGCGCGACGCGCCATAGGTCGTTGCTAAACTTGGCGCTGCCAATTGATACGAGCAAAAGTTGATGAGTAAAGCATGTGAATATTCTTGCGTTCTCCCATCGAGAAGGATTCAGCCACGAGGTGTCGACTCGAACTGAAGGCGTACATTGCGTTCATCGAAGTCGTTGGACACACCACATCACTCTCTGACGGTGGAGCACCAATCATCACGCTCGAATGCAAGGTTGTGGTTCCATTTTCGTTCAAACAGACCGCAATGCGTGAATTTGAGCATCCAAGTGACGATCGTAATTACCCGGTGAACTCTCGTTGGCTTCAAACAAAAACCCAGCGGATGTCACAATGCCACTTTGATAGAGTTGACGAAAGTACATAATTTCCAGCACATGCTTTCAATGGTAATGCCATCGACCCATACCGACGATGAAATGTTGACACGCCACACCACCAAGTTCCAGCGTACCAGTGCTGAAGGATTTTGCCATTCGTTCGTCGTAATATTACGCAGAAAAGCAGTTGAATGTGCCAGGAGCCATTCCCGATTCTCGGTCTCGGTGGACGCTGGATTAGGAGGCAAGAGACCTGCAAGTCGTGACGTCGGAACGATTTTTCTGCGCATTGCTTTTCCATCGTTCCCCTGGATTTCTAGTTCCGGATACCATTTCTGTACGTCATTATTGGAAGTAAACGGTGTCACCGCATCAAACGGTGCATACTGAGAGACCGTGTAGGCACCCACGACCAAGAGGTCGGCGATGGTCGATGCATTGGCATAAAAATCCGTGGTAGTTGCATTCGTCTTGTTGGTGAGCAAGTCCATGGAGAACGTCGCCGGGGGAATGGCGAATGGTAGAAATTCTTCATCCACGGACGTTGGGGCATTGCGTACGCGACACTATCGTCCTTGACACTGATGTTGACGTTGGTATTCCCATTGCATTTCCTCATTTTGGTTGTTGCGCGTGGGACGATCAAACTGCGGAGAATCGTATTGGTGGATGGATTCCGAGGACATGACATGAAAGTGAAGTCTATTGAACGCGATTAACGTATTCTGTAGCTCCCTAAAATCGTGGATCCACGAGTATCTATCTACCGAAGGGTGGACCTGACCCACCGTTCACTCCATCTGGCAACGTCACCGATGAGGTGGTCATGGAGAGCAGCAAAAGGCGAGAGAGCAAGTAGGTGACCTTCACAGGCGTGCGTACCGTGGTTCAATGCGACGTTGGCGGCCGCATCCGCCATCTTGTTGAAAGCCCTGAGATGATGATGAAATGTTTCGATGCCGACCTTGTCCGCTAGTCGCCGAGCTTTGGCGTATAACGATCGCAGGCGGGGCTGTTGGGGCGGGTGATATTGTCGTAATTGCGAGAGAATGAGCTAACTGTCCCCGATCACGTGGATATCCTTCCATCCGCGGCGGTGCACTTCCTCCAACCCTTTACACCTTGGTATTCTGCGTAATTGTTTGTCGTCTGAGGGTCTGAATAGGCGAAAGATGCACACCACTCGATGGTTGGGTGAGCTCCTGTAGGGTCGACGGACACGATCATAGCACCTGCTCCTCCCGGACCAGGGTTGCCGCATGATCACCGTCAAAATACAGTAACGTACAGCATGGGTTGATTGTGGTGGTAGTGCCAGTCGTTCCGGATGCTGGAGGGGGTGTGGACCTGGCAGTCGCGGAGACCGCTTCCGACCGCAACTCATTCAAGACGTGGCCGATGCGGGGACTGGAGTCGGCTGCGAGTGCGTCGTCGGCCATGAGACGCCATGCAGCTCGCGTGTGTGCCCACGCGTAGGGTTGCGCTTGTTCTGGGGCCATTGTCGCGCTTGGTCTGGGGAGCTGCACCGCCATCGCCAGATGGTGGCCATGGAGGAGATACAGTGCTGTCTCCAAGCTTCCCGAATGGCTTGTTGGACTTCTATGACTTTGGAGGGATCCTGGATCGAGACTGCTGAGCGCAAGAACCAGGGAGCCTGCGGGACACGTGAGAGCGTGCAGGAAAAGAGTGCCTTGATGATGTCACACTCAGGTTTTGACGAGAGACCCAGCCCCAGTGCATCCCAGAAGGAAAGTTGTTCCTGCCAGAGACGCTGGGCGCTTGGGCATTCCCAAAAGATATGTCTACGTCTCCACCTTGTGACCCGAGCGTGGGGCAGTGCGGACATCCGCGTCGATTCAAGTCGTGAGCCCATCCAGAGATGGCTCTGATTTTCAATCGGTACAAGAGCACACGATGCCGGCTAGGAAGGAAGGGGATGCGATTAACCTGCGACCACTTGATCAGACTCAGCCCCTCTGCCATCGCTGGCAAGCGTTCGTGTTGTGCCGCCACCCGTTGGTCGACCGCCTCACGACCCCGATCTTGTCGGTGTTTCTGCACAAGTTTCTTGAGGCGAACCCGTGACAGAATTCGTTGGGATGACCAGATAGGTACACTATCGCTGAGCTCCGGATGGGGGTCAAAATGGAGCCTGGGTAGTCGTGTAACAGCTCGTGCCAACTTCTCCGCTTCTGCCATTGTGCGAAAGTGTCCGATGTCCTGACGGCCCACGGGGTAGGCGACCAGAGTAAACGATAGCCGTCGACGTCCCGCTGGAACCACCATTCGTCCTCCATAGCGGGCCGTGGTTGGAGTTGATTCGCCTCATTTTGAGTGCATAACACGCCAGGATAGCACGCTACCACGGTGTCGCAGAGGCGCTTGAAGCAGGCTCCACCGCATTGGACAATCGGTATTGGGCTGTTTTGCAATGGAAGCTGAGAGAACAGTCGCCCGTCTTGACAATGTCTAGGATATCACCAAGTCGATGGCGTTTGTCGCATATCTCCCGAAAGTCGCGCGTCGATAGGAAGGTCCCGCTGGCGTCTATAAATAGTCTTGAGTCATGGAGGGTTGCAAGCAAAAGGCCTTGTAGTGAGAAAGTCCCGCGGAGCGATCGCTGTAATCGTTGCAATTGGAATAAGTCGGTCTTCAAGTTGCTGTGGTCGCGGTGCCAGGCCTCACGATGCCAGTGTCCGTTGCGGGTGACACGTTGGGCACGCCGTAGGGACTCCCATGTATGCTTAACCATATCGAGTTCACGGTCATTCCACTCAATTGCCGTTGCACGTTCGAGCACCGCTTTGCCCGTACTCGGAAGCGAACACCCCAGCCGAAGGGCTTTGGGTTGGACTCTGGACGTTGCTACAATTCCTTAGTGATCCCCGAGTAAGCGTTGGGAGACTTGGGTCAAGAAGCAGTCGCTTGTACTCAACCGGCGTTGATGCGTCGTCGCTGCAAGTAACAGGAATTCGTCATGGATGCATGGATGTTGAGGCCTCCATGCGCTTTTCCGAGCATGCCGATATCTTTACCCACCCATGCTCGACCTTAGCGACCAGTTGTTGCCAACGAATTGCTCCAAACGTAATTATCGGTGAGTCACTGCAATAGAGAGATTGTCTCCGCTGTGGGCCAACAGTGCCGACAGGTAAACATGATCTTGGGGACGGCCACCGCATTAGCGATGACGACGCGCTGCATCAAGTCTGTTGTTTTGGTCGTGGCAAGATGGAGGCGAGCCTGTAATTGTTGGATTGCAACGGACCAAACACGCTTTGCTGTCGTTATCGTAGCGATTTGAAAGCCAAGATATCGTATCAATTCCGTCGGTGCTGTTAGTCGAAGCTGAGTAGTCGGCTGCGCATATGTGTGGGACTCTGTACCAGCGTCCGGGTGAACACGCACTATCGCACACTTGCTCAGGTTCACACGGAGACCTGAGGTCTCTCCGAACTCGTTCAGCAGGTCGAGTAACGCCTGCTCATGGCTCCAGTGCGCTAAATACACCGTGGTGTCGTCCGCGCGAAGCCAACCGCTGTCACGGGTTGTCCACCGAGGTGAACTCCTTTGATACTACTTAGACGTATCGCATCATACAGCACGTCGATGGTTAGTAGGAAGAGGAGCGGTGCAAGGAGGCACCCTTGACGAATGCCGTTATGGACTTCTTGAGGCCGAGACACTGATCCTTGGGTGCTGTACATGGCCGTAGTGGCAAGGTGCATCGCACTGACGGCCTTGCAGAACCGAGGTGGCATGCCCTTGCGCACGAGGACCTTTCGGAGGAAACCTCTGTCCAAAGTGTCGTACGCTTTGGATCAGTCTCACTAACAAACATGTGAAATCTCGAATTTACGAAAACGCATTCCATATTGATTTTCTTAGACGCCCATCTCAGATTCTTCAGTCGATATGATATGGTCAGTTTGTGTGAACCACACTAAACTGCAGTCTCTCAAGACAGTTCACTTCACTTCCTGTTCTCTCAAGTCAATCAAGAATGGGGCGAGTATGGCGCGTCGCCTACCCGGGCAACAAGGGCTTTGAGTTGAAGTGTCGCGGTGGCAGACTCTCTGATCAGGAAAATACATTTAACGAACAACGAGAGCGACATTTGACTTGGAAACAGTTTCCAAGTCCATTCGTATCTGTATTCACGAGCAAAGCACACGCATACAACTGGGCAATGAAAATGGGGGGAACTTTGATTTACGAGATTGAGACCAATGGATTTCAACTCCAAACATGTCGGCGGTCAATTCGACTCTGCGGCATGGCTGTTTCTTGAGCTACTCATTGTGGGTACCATTCCGAGGGCAAACGTCGTAAAAAAGTTTAGTAGACTTCCTTACCGTGGCAGCCTCGATTTGTCATATATCTATGACGATTTAGCTTATGGATACTGGCGCCAAGCCGCCGAAGATTATCTCGGTACCAAGTATGATGACTTTTTACCCGACGAGACGTACGAGTTCGAGATTTACACATTGGTGTGCGATTACTCTAACCAGAGACGTAACCGGGATCGACGCGATACTCAACACGAAGTGTTCTACGATGATAACGGCTACGAGCACAGCGATGAAGATGACGCGGCGTATGCCAACCTCGCTGACTACTTTATGAATCATTGACTTTGTTATGCCTTCAATCGCAAATTTACAAAAGTGCGTTCTATTTTGCATTTCACGATTTCGACCAGACGCAACCGTACCCGAGTACGAAATGTATCGATCCAACATGTCTTTTTGTTGGGTGGCATTCACATGACTACGATTAAAACGCGTGAGCTCTGTGCTGTGGGTCAACACTAGTGTCAGCGTAATGACGATGGTCGCGGCCAAGGCCACTAGCAACACCAGTCGCACACGACGGAGGGAGATCTGGAGGAACAAGGATGGATCCGCTGGTGGATCCAATGGCCACGAAGTTCGTGCTTCAGCCGTGAGGGACGCGTCCAGCATGACCAGCGAATCGGCGTGTTGAAGCTTCCGTGCGGGGTCGTTGTGGGTGGCAGGATGGAACATACAGCGATTCGTGAGGAAGACAGTGAATTGTGGAATGCCAGACTTTGGTCCAAGGTCGTGAAAAATGAACCCAACGTCCTCTAGTCGCATCCTCTTTCCGAATTCACTGATTGGTAGAGTGTTGAACAACAGGACGTGGACAAGGCGTCCGCACATGGTGAAACTGATGAATTCAAAGACTCGGAGAAGATTTTTTCTATTAAATCTGGTCGGCCGCATTGGGTTGAGGCGAGACCGTCTCTGCCTCAGACGTGATGGTGTCTGCAAGAATGACACTAGCAATCGGATTCTCGAACTGTTGTTGAATTGGCAACAGAAGAATTATTATCTTCACTGTATCTTGGGATTGGTCGAGTGATGGGAGCATCATCAAAAGTGAACCCAACGCCCTTCAAGTAATGACCAGCAGACCAGCACATAGACAAGGGGTTCAACTCAGCAACCTGAGATAAAACCAATAAAACAGCTGGACACCTGGTCTGTGCTGTAGTGTTTTTGCATAAAAAAATCCTCACTCCATGGTGCTGAAAATGCAGTCTACTAGGATATGCAACAACAGGTATATTTCGCACGATACACCACGTCTGAATTAGCTGTAATCCTTCGGCACTACGCCCCACCACACAGTGTCGGCTGTTTGCACAACTTTCATGGTGCTTCTTACTTCTTCTTGTGGCACCCCGTCCCACCAACAATGCGATAACACTTGGTGCTTGGATAGATCGACATGATGTTGATCATGACCGACCACACCAATGCAAAAATGGTGTACACCACCGTCAGACCACCGAGCAGTTTGCTCTTCCCGCCCTTGGCTTTGAGTTCTTGGGTTTGCCGCTTCTGCGCCGGAAGCAATGGCAAGAACATCAAACCAATGACATTGGCGGCGTACGCAATCATATACACGTACGTGACTTGTGTCCGCACGTGATGGGTATCCGACTTGATGAATTTGCTCCCCACATCAAAATGCGAGTCAATGTTCTCGGTGATTGTACTCGCAAACGTCGAGGAGAGGTTGGTGACGGTGGTCAAGAGACCGTAGACTGCCCCTTCGTTGCCTTCACCTGCGAGTTCTACGACAACGTACGTCGAGATGATCCAGCCAACACCCGTTGGCAATTGCTCCAACAGAGGCGGACCCAACCAGAACAATTGCGAACGAACGACATTCCACGTGACCAATTGCGTGGTCATCGCATCAATCAAAGTCGTTAAGATCAATGTAATGGCATGCATCCGTCGCCAGTTCCAATCCAATCCCCATTTGCCGGTGGAAAAGAGCACGATGGAAAAGATCACATTACTCAAGACACTTGAGATCGTATCATTGATGGGTGTGGCCTTGACCCAGTAGGATTAAATTGGCGTCGAGACCGTTTGCGTCAGGTTTTCAAAGATACCAGAAAAGAACTTGTACGCAATGACTTGACATCGCACGGGATTGCAACAGTTCCCAAAAGTCGGAGATGTAGTTCCAGAAGTTGATACCTGGATGTTTGTCTTCCTTGATAAAGAACCACGCACATGGAAAAGCAGGGATCGTTGCGATCGTCACGATCAGCATGAGCTGTGGGAACGAGAGCGAGAAATCGAATGTTCCACCGTAGTCCCCGCCGTTGAAAAAGAACCCTGTGAGCATGACGGACACCGCAACGAAGATTTGTCGAACCAAATAGATGGTCGTCTGTGTCGTGCCACGCACGGCCTCAGGTTCCCGCTGTGCCAACTCCACTGTCACCGCATCGCACGCAACATCCGCACCGACATAACCGACCGCCGCCAACATCATCAACACAATAAACTTGTGACCACGATCGGGTGCGTCTTGGTTAATGCCCACCATGTCGGCTGCCGTCAGCACTTCCTTATCACGGAGAGATCGATCGAGGAAATAGGGCTTCCCAATCTTACTACACGCCATGATCAAAAGCATGATAAAGCAAAGACCCCACTCCAGCAGCATGAATGGACGACGACGATACCCAAAGATGGGGAAACAATCGGTAAGGAAACCGTAAAACACCTTGAATGACCATGGAAGCGTCAGTAGCACTTTCGCCGACAGAATTTGTGTGCCTTCCATGTTAAGGTAGTTTTGAAGGACTGGGTAGACCGTGTGTGGAAGAGTCCCATAGACGATACCGACAGAAGCGTATTGCACGAGCAAGCCAATGTACTCGCGACACCAAATATGGGGACGACCACCAGCACGCAACGCCCCACCTTCAATGTCTTCACCAGGAACAGGCGTTTTGGCATCAACGTAGCCATCTTCTTCTTTGGCTCTGGCCGACGAAATGTACGAGACACGCTCGATGAGGTCCACGGCGTTGGTGGGAATGGGCATCGTTCTCGAGGCTTTGACTGCGGTCCTTGACTTGAGGGCTTGAGCACAAATTGGAGAATGAAGACATCGGAGGTAGAGCGCCATGCCTGACCATCGGGACCTCGTAGACGTCAACAACAATCGGCACGCGATGCTCCGTTGACTCGGAGCTGTACCAATTCGGAATCGTGTTGACCACAGATTCGGTTGGTGGCTGCACGGCATTGTAGGTTGGTGAAAATCAAAGCATGTAGAGCCGTATGATTATAACTCACAGTGTTGATAAACAGGTGAACCCACCACTGCCGTCATCAATGCACCACTCGCAAGATGAATCCCTCTTTAAGGCCTTTTTCAATCATCCACAATTGAATTCAAGGTGCACCTTCCAAGAACATTGATGGATTGTGGATAATGAATTTGCTCTGGTGGTGCCACAAGTCGCAGGACTCGACTCGAAAATACTCAAGTGGATTTTTCTACACGCGGTACGGTATTCGTCACGTCTTTGTCAATTATCCACAACCAATGCGGTGCTCATCCTGTGGGTTCACAGCAAGAACCGAAAACGTCAAATCTTCCTGATTCGATTACCTTTATTAATCAATCAGTTCAATATTCAAGATACAGTTCAGCGAAAAATTCTTCTCTTTGGTCATTTCATAAACCCTCTATAACTTTATTGCTGATTGAAGCGGGTGAGCCAGGTCCGAGTTTGAAACGGCCTGCCTCAGCGGAGTTCAGACCACGTCACACTGAACTCGACATGTTATTGATCCAACGGTCTTCCAGTCTTGTCTAGACATGGCTATTGCCATGTCCATCGTGATCGGCTGCAGCTCGTACGGCCAATCCATCAATTAGAAACTGATCAATATCTCCTGTGACGGATTTGTCGTGGTCTTGACGTTTGAGTAGTATGGGAGGGAACGTCTCTTCATCAATCATCACACGAGCAATCTGATGGGGCTCGGTCACAAGAACGTTCTGACCGTGGGAAGCCGTCGCCAACTGCATGCGAGCAAGACCCACTGCCATGGCAACAATCAATCCCACACATCCCGCGAGTGTGAGGTACGCATTGAGTTTGGGAACGGAGAGCCACACACTCATTTCTTGAATATTCTTGTACAATTGCAAGAAAACACTTGACGACGGAACCGTTTGCGGGAGAATTTCTCGATTCATCCCGTTCTGGAAGAGGTACAAAGCCGCGGCTCTGTAGGTTTGTTGGAGTGTCTTTTCCATATACATGTGGTTGGTGACGTAGTTATCCATACGAAGATCAAGACCGACTTGACAAAATGATTGACTGGGTTGAATGGGCATCGATGCGCGATTTTGAATGTTGTGTGGTAACACCACGTCAGCAAGCCATGGATGTCGTCCAATGTCGTTCATTTGAGTGAAATTGAACTCTTGTAACCGTGATTTGGATGACGTTCCCTTCAATCGTACACGTTGATGGATCTCACTGGGGCGTCGGGAAGAGATGATCTCAAGCGGTTGCTGTGGCATGTACACAGTCATATTGTCTGTCCACGTATTGAACGTCAAGAATGCGAGTTGGTCAAGCGGAAGTGCATTGGCACTCACGAGGAAACGCTGATTCGTGTTGGACAAGTAAGTTGAAATCCAAACCCATACAGCCACTGTCGACCTCGGTCATGTCACAAGCGGCTTGATAAGTCGTAGCCAAATTCTCTAATCGCCAACTCATGCGAGCAAATGTTGTCGAGTACACGACACGCACGCCTTTCGGGTTCCCTTGTTGATCGATTGACTCTGCCAAGAGGTTACGACTTGAACTGAACACATACATTAACGTTGTCCACCCGCCTTGACAGATGATGGAACTTGCGGATGGTAATGCTCCATTGACTAGTTGAGATTGAAGCGTTTCGGTCCCGTTGGCATTCAAACAATCTGCAAATGCGTGAATTTGACCATCGAAATGGTGAATTTTATAGCAAGTGCTGTCGGTCGTTTTGTTTTGTTGAAAGATGAGAATTCCCGTTGCCGACATGTTGATACTGGTGTATTCCTTGAGATCAACCGTCTTGTCGTGTTCGATCGTGACGGCATCGACCCACACAGAAGGTGTGATGTTGACTCGTGAGACTCAAGTCGCCAACTGCGTAATGTCGATGCATCTTGCACTTTGAGTGCTGTGAGATTCCGAAGAAAAGAGGTTGAATGCGCAAGCAACCATTCCCGATCCTCAGTCTCACTGGACTGAGGATCGGGTGGCAAGAGCCCCGCTAGTCGTGACGTTGGAATGATCTTTCCACGGGTGGTTTTTCCATCGTCTCCACGAACATCCGTCTCCGGATACCATGTTGGCGCATCACTGGCGAGTATAAATGGTGTCATGGCATCAAATGGTGCATACTGGGAGACCGTGTAGGCACCTGCAATGAGCAAATCCGCAATTGTCGATGCATTGGTGACAAAATCCGTGGCCGTGGCTGTCGTTGTGTTGGTTTTCAGATCAATGGAAAACTGCGCAGGCGTCAATTCGGTTGGTAAAAAGTTCTTCATCCATGGACGTTGGGGCATGGCATACGTGATCACATCGCCTTTCATACTAAAGTTGACATTACTGTTGTCGGCCGAGCACGAGAGTTTCCCCATACTACGAGGGACGATAAGACTGCGGAGAATCGTATTGGTCGCTGGATTTTGTGGCGTTCGTTCGGAAAACGCAGTGGATATCGACGCATCGGTTGTGTTGGCTTGAACATCGAGATCCGTCGTCGACATGACGATGATCGGTGGTAGTTCGCGTACTTGAACATTGAGGGCATTAAGACTATTGGTCAAGAGAAATCCAATCCCTGCCCCAAGTCCCAATAACATAATTTTCACACGCCAACTCGAGGTCAACGACAAGACCTGGTTCGTAAGAACCACAAGACCGAGGCTTGGGACATGAGCTCGACAAACATTTCCAACACGCGTCCAATGGCCGACGAGACATTACCCGAGTACGAATTGTATTTGTCCAACAAATCGGATTGTTCACTGGCAGTGACATGGCGACGATCGAAGCGGGAGAGTTCAAGTCCATGATTCAAGACGAGTGTCAGTACAACGACGACGGTTGCAGCCAAACCCACGAGCACGACAAGACGAGTACAACGAAGAGAGATCTGGAGAGAGAGTGGCGCGTTGCCCCGTGATTCCGATGGCCATGATTCCCTCACTCCGGTAGGCAAAGACGATTCGAGGATTGCCAGTGACTCCCCGTTTCGGAGTTTCCGTGCGTGATTGGTGAGGTTGGTTGGATGGAACATACAACCGTCGAAGCACACGAGAGAGAGTCAAATGAAAAGTGACAATCATGACGTTCTGGACTCGCCGAATAGGCCCCAAGAGGGGATCTTGGGTTAACAGAAAGTCGTGTGGATGAAAATGACGAGGGGAGAGTTCTGACGTGCCACCATGACTGGGAGTTGAACCGTTAATGGATGCGTGAGAGCAAATTAGTCCAAGCATCCCGTTCAATTGGATGCTTGGGTACACTTGTGTGAGCTTACTACTGTAGAATAGACAAAGCACGATCGTGACGCTTGCAGTACAAGTGGATGCACGAAAGACCAGTTATACTTGTGCCGTTGGGTTCATGTTGTCGTTCGTCTTTCGACTGTTGAAAGCTGTGAAGGTGATCTTGATCTGGTTTTCATATCACCATCAAATGTTTTTGTAGATTCAAATCCATGAAAACTTGCTCTGTTTATAACGGATGCAACTATGTTGGTCTGTTCAGTTGAGTCTTCTAGTCAGTATGAGGCATGCGGTGGTCCATGGGCTCACTTGACAGCACCCTCAACAGCGTAGAATCGATGTTTCACGAACATCAT
Organism: Pythium graminicola; assembly: GCA_023336255.1. Classification (NCBI taxonomy): domain Eukaryota; phylum Oomycota; class Peronosporomycetes; order Pythiales; family Pythiaceae; genus Pythium; species Pythium graminicola. The sequence goes on from JAADWU010000095.1 coordinate 15,162, forward strand.
TCGTGCCTATTTCACAGTTGGAGCCCACACCACGGCGTAAACCTTGCTGATGCGCATAACGATTCTTGATCCAGAAGATCTTTCTGAGAGAGACTACTATTGACGCATGGTGTAAAATGTAATTATTTGTGACCATGGATCCATATGTGTAATGCTGCATTTCAAAGCATAGTTGGCATACATACAATGTATGTCAGACATAGAATACACAATCGATTCTTTCATTGGAGAATAGAATATGTTGAATACATAATTTTTTTTGCCGTGTTTGGCCAGGTTATCATTCGTCCATTTGCCATTATGGACACGATCGATGCGCTCTTTGCGGAGGCATTTGCGCTCTTTCAGGACGATCCATCACCGTCACTGTCATCAACCATCGCTTCACTTCCACTGCTGACAGTCTCTGCGCCATTACGACGCGAAACCAGCGCTTCCAAACTCAAGGTTTGACACGGTCTCAGTTGTGTTTCATGAACGGTTTTCATATTGTTCTGGTCCATAGAGAGAGATTGCAACACTCAAACTCGAAGAACAGCAACTCAAGAACCACCTCAATCGACTACGTGGCGATTGTTGGTCGCCAGAGCTCCAGACACTTCGTGAGCGTGCGATGGCCGCCAATCTCCAACGCCGCCGTGCTGAACAAGAATGTGAAAAGCTACGTGCGGCTGTGTACGCACACACACGATTCTTGCGTGGTCTTCGTGGTATGTTTGTGGACTGTTCCTCTGCGACACTGGTGCGTACAGCGTGGTATATGACGTTATTCCCTCGTCTCATGATGGTCTCTCGGCGTAGAGTGTGAATTTGTGTCATCAACTTCACAATTTTACACGTTTACCAAAAGACCGATCGCTTCGTGCACTCGAATATGCATCGCTTCGAAGAGAGGAACGAATCCACAGTGCCATCTCGTTGCTGTTACAAGAGACAAATGCCATTCCTACGACGCAAGACTATATCGATGCGACGTTTGTCCATGAACCTGGTCAACCGTGTGCGATTACATCGACCTGTGTTTTTGTGATGGACGAGTATGACGTTCCGACCGTGCTGCGGGCCGCATGTGTCGCTGTACGTGATATTCTCGAGCGTTGTCGATCGTACAATTGGGTGCGAAAAGCCGGTGAAGTAGTCGATGCCGATGCATTGAGTCAGAGCAATCTCCAATACCGCGTGATGAACATCCACCGAAAACCAAACGACACGGATCCAGAGGTGTTTGCCGTCGAGTCTCGAGCGCTTACAATGTATCGGATGATTGGGGATGCAGCAGTGGTACTGTGGGATTTTGTAGATGAGGATGAACTGTACCCACTGGACAACCCAGCGGATATCACACGGCAAAGCATTGGCGCGTACGTGGCTGTGGGGATTAGAAAAGAGTACTTGACTGATTGGAGTGGATCTGTAGGTGTCTCATTCGACGCGAAGTCTGTTCGGACGGTACGGAACGTACGGTGTATCGAGAACTTAGTACCCGACGGTATGAATACCTCGGAAGTACACCACCCTCGCCTAGTATCGCCTGGTATCTCTCATCCCAACGGCTCTCCATGCAGTGGAACGAACTCTTGTTTCGTGAGATCATGCTGGAACAGATAGCACAAGAACAAGGGACACTCACGTAAAGGATCAGACCTATACAAACGATTGCATTCAATATGATGGTCGTATTCACAAGCCCAGAATCGCATTTTCTCTTTGGCTTTGACGAGCTCCTTCAAGCAAAATCTCTTGGCCGAGACGAAAGGCGAATGTGAGTGATGGTCTAAAATGGGTTCTCATCCACGCTTTTCATTCGCTGAAATTCTCTACGGTCATCACATGATGAGTCAGCGGCGATGACTCGCCCTTGTTCTCTCTCGCGATGGGCTCTGTTCTCAGGTGGTAACAACGAAAGAGCTGAGACCATGGCGACCGATCATGACGCATTGGATGCGCTTTTCGCCGAAGCATTTGCGCTGTTTGATGATGCGTCATCTCCATCAATCAAACGTTCCAAACGACCCAACGAAGGGAGCACTGCACGACGCAAGGTGAGTTTGATGAAACACACACTTCTCCATCGAATCCTCAAAGCGAATGATCTTTTCGTAGCGCCTTTTAGATGATTTACGCATCGAAGAAGCCGTCCTTCAACGTCAGCTCCAACGCCTCGCGGGTCCTCCGGATCTTCACGCCGTCCGTGACGTCGCTATGAGCGAACGAGGGAAACGTCGACGCGCCGAACTGGAGCGACAAATGCTACGCGATGCCATCTACCAACAGACACAGTTCTTACGCGGTCTCCGAAGTGTGTTTAGCGGTGGTTTTCGCCCTCCATTGGTTTGTCTTCATGGTGGTTTTGGTTCTCGTTGGTCCACTCATGCTCGTTTGTGTAGAGTTTAAATCTGTATCATCATCTCCACGATTTTACACGGCTCCCACGCGACGCGGTCGTACGTAGACACGAGTACGCAGCTCTCCGACGAGAGCAACGTTTTCGTAAAGCGGTGGATTTGCTCTGTCGAGAGACCGATTTTCTACCGGCCGTCGAGTGCCATATTGAAACCGAGTTTGTCAATGCCGACGATGAACCGTACGCCATCACAACCAAGAGCGTGTACGTGATGGACGGCTGTGACGTCTCCACTGTACTACGAGCAGCGTGTGTGGCGCTGCGGGATATTGTTGTTCGATGCCGCGCATACAATTGGGTTGGGACGGCGGGAGAGATTGTCGATGCTGAGACCCTCAGTCAAAGCAATCTGCAGTACCGCTTGACCAATATTCGACGGCGTAGTGATCTCGACACGGATGATTTTTCGGTTGAAGCACGGACATTGATGATGTACAAGACAATGGGTGATGCGGCGGTGGTGCTGTGGGACTTTGTTGATGAAGATGAACTCCATCCACTCAGGGAGACACCAGATATCTCGAGACAAGGTGTTGGCGCGTACGTCTCTCTTTGGTATTGATTGTATTCTATTTGATCTGATGGGTGATGGTCTGTAGATGTATCATTCGGCGTGAACGCGGTCCCGATGGTGTTGAACGGACAGTGTACCGTGAACTGAGTACGCGACGGTACTTGTATCGAGGACCGTTCCCTCCGTCACCTAGTATTACACGGTATCTCGAATCCAAACGCAATGCCATGCGGGATCATGAAGGACTTTTTCGTGATCTCATGCTCGAACAAATTGCTCAAGAACGTGCAGCAAATCGTGGGATCGCTAATGTGTGACAACGGAGTCTCTTGTCCGTACGTTCCTTCGTCTCCACATGCCCAACGAGAGAAAACAATAGTTGATGTGATCTTGTGAGTACTATGATTGTGGACATTTGTCAACGCTATTGTCGTAATAGTCATATTTGGAACGAGTCATTGAGATTCCATCAGAGATTATCACAAGTCTCATTTGTGAAAAATCATACAAAAGAATCGTCTAGGGAAAGCACGTGATTGGTTAAAATGGCGACACACTGACTGTTTGCGTCTTCTCCAACAAAATCCCCATGATGACGGACGAAGCGGCGCTCGATGCGCTCTTTGCTGACGCATTTGCCTTGTTGGAAGCGGATTTACCATCCCGACAACGATCGAAACGTATTCATGAAGGCAGTACCGCCCGACGAAAGGTTGGTTCTCTCTCTCTTAAATACGATTCCATGGTCTCTAATCACCATCACTTGTAGCGTTTACTCGATGCTTTGCGAATGCAAGAAACATCGTTACGGCATCAATTAGAGCGATTGGTTGGTCCTTCGGATCTCCATGTCGTTCGTGAGCAGGCACTGAGTGAACGCGTGAAGCGTCATCGTGCAGAATTAGAACGGCAAGCGCTACGAGACGCTGTGTATCAACACACAGAGTTTCTACGAGGTCTTCAGAGTGTGTTTGCAGGTGGTTTACAGCTTCCACTGGTACGTGCGGTGGCTTGATCCGTTGACGACGATGACATGGACTAATGGTGACGATATAGAATGTGCGTGTGTATCATCATCTCCATGATTTCACGCGTCTCCCACGCGATGCCCGCATTCGTCAGCATGAATACGCGATCCTTCGACGCGACGAGCGCTTTCGTACGGCGATTGATTTGATCTGTCGAGAGACCGAGCGACTCCCAACGAACGAATGTCTCATTGAAACCAACTGTGAGCACCCAGATCACGATCCTATCACGGTCGTGACCAGGACAGTCCAGATCATGCACAACTGTGACGTCCCGACCGCACTACGGGCCGTCTCAGTCGCTGTGCAGGAAATCGTCGTCGGCTGTTGTGATTGGGCCAGCATGGCTAGTGAAATTGTCGATGCCGAGGCCTCGGGCGACATCAATCTTCAGTATTGCTTGGCCAACCTTCGACGGCAGAGTGATCTCGACACGTCCGAGTTGTCCGTCGAAGCGAGAACGGTGGTCATGTACAAGATGATGGGAGATGCAGCTGTGGTCTTTTGGGATCATGTCGATGAAGACGAGCTCCATCCAGTCGATGAGACCACCGACATTTTAAAGCAAACTGTTGGCGTGTACGTTTGTGTGAAATGTCGGTACTTGATCCATTATTTTGACGTGTAATCTGTTTGTAGGTGTCTCATCCGATCGGAACTTGGCCCCGATGGGGTGGAACAGACTGTGTATCGTGAACTGAGCACACGACGATATTTGCACCGTGGTTCCATGCCACTGCCTGCGAGCGTAGCGTGGTACTTGTCGCCGTCTAGGCGCGCAGCGATGCATGATCACGAAGTGCGCTTTCGTAATCTGATGCTCGAGCATATTGAGCGTGAGCATGCAGCCAATCGAGGACTCGTAGTCGAGTACACCGTGTGATCCATGGCAATGTCGTGTGTGGATACTCAGTTTTGTGTTGGCCTATTGGACGTGTATGATATTCTATCATTTCTCTCTCGACCATCTGTGGCATGTCGGAGATGATGCCATACCATAAATCCAGACATGACGTGAGGGGATGCAATTCGAACTGATTAGAACATCAACATGATGTTTGACACACCAAATCAGTCGTCTACCAAATCAACTTCGGCATACGACTCG
>JAADWU010000096.1:0-20167 GCA_023336255.1 Pythium graminicola
GGTGTGGTGTAGCAGAGCCAACTTCATCGATAACTTTGCTCAAACCATCCGAGCGCTGGCAGACCGCCGCTGGACGGAATGGGTCTTCACCAAACTGTGCAATCAGTCGGTCATACTCTTGGATGATTCGCTCACGCTGTTTGGCGCTACTGGATGCGGCATGCGCCGTCTTTGCCCCGTGTACCTTGACCATATTCCCACGTCTTCCCACCAATCGACTGGAATGGCTCACAATGTGATGCTTGGTCATCTGTAATTTACCATTTATGTTAGATCAGAATTCGTATTTTTGAAACTAAATAGAACCCCGGAGGGTTTATTCACCATTTTACAGCACATTCAGTCGAAGTTGAAGCCAGCAAAGCATAAAGAAGTTGAGACCATCACTCTTTCGCTGTTGGGGCGGGAATAATGCCAAGGGGGAAACGAGAAATCGCCACTCGATCAGAATGACGCACGCGAATGACGATGGACTCTTCTCGTGGCTAGAGACAGGCGATGGGGATTTCCGTTTTGGTCTTCGACTCCATCGGTTCAACAACCATCAGCTCCTATGGCTCAGTATTGGGGCGTGGACACTCTTTTTGGCCTGTACAGCAACGTTGTATGTATGGATCGCGTCGAGACAAGTACGTCCACGGCCTGTACCACCAGCACTACCCTCTCTCCCGACGTCCCCAATGTCCAAGCGCAAGCGCCACTCCAAGTCGTTCTCCAATATTGACGAACTTGAACGTGAGATGATGGAAGAAAATGCCGCGTTGGATCGACAAGATTGGAGTACATTGCCCATGAGTCTACAGCAAAAATGTACGCCTGAACAGAGTAAGATGATTTATGACGCTCTTTCGAAGGTAAGTAGATCAGATGGAGGGAATCTTTCTGTACTGTTAACGAGTAATCCTGGGACGAAATGCTCTCTAGGTTTTTTCTTTCTTGCGCAGCGAGTACGTCGACGTCATTGCACGGTATGCATTTTGATGCTCGCGATGCTTCTATCACCGCGAACTGACCATGTATCGTCTTGATCAGTGAGATCGAGATCTTACGACTCGACGAAGGACACGAAATCTTTGCGAAAGGAAAGCATGATGGCTCGGTTGTGATGGTTGCCGAGGGTGAAGCCCGACTTGTCATCCACGGAGCAAGCGAGCAACAATTCACCAAGCGGATCAGTCGAGGCGAGAGTGTGACATCGTCACTGTCCCTCTTGGCAGCTGTGACTGATAAGATGCAGGGCCAAGATCGTTTGCTCAGGAGGACTGTGGGAGATTTATCCGCCACAGCCACAGTTGACAAAACGATCATTTTCAGAATTCCAAGCTCGACTGCTCTATTGGTACTTGATCAATACCCTGGCAGTTTTTTTCGGCTTGCACAAGCTGCCATTAGTCAAGTTGAGAAAATCTCAGCTAAATCGCTCATGGATCACTTCGGTATTACGACAGTCATTCCGGAGCCTGAACGTTTCATTGCTGACGCCATTCCAGATGATGATATGGAATCACCGGTGAAGTTCTCGTTGGCAAGCACTATCGCCAAATCTTTCGGCGCTGTCGATGACACCTTGGCCTCCAGCATTGTCTTGAACGGAAGTATTGTGATGAACCCCGAGGAACGATTACTTGAAGATGGAATGAGCACAAATATCTGCATCGTACTGAAGGGAACTGTCCGCGGTGAGACAGTTGCACAGGGACGATCAATAGTGCTGTTTAAAGCAACAGCGGGATGTGAAGTTGGGCTCGCGAGTTGCTTCGTCGGGGGTGTTAGTCAAATGACGCGTTACGTCTGTGAGCCAGGAAGCGTAGTTCTCCTTGTACCCATCTCAGTGCTGTCTCAATTTTTACCAAGCAAAGCGGTTGCGATGTGTTGTGCTGCCCATGTAATTCAGCAGTACACCTCGTTAGTTTGTGTGACTGACAGCGCGTTCGACTCGATTCATCTCCAAGGAGGAGAGACCCTATTTCATCGCGGTGATGTGTGTGATTCGGTGTTCACGCTCATGAGTGGACGACTCCGTGCGATTCAAATCCAAAGTCAGCGTGGACGTCAAGCAGAGACAACAAACGAGCTTGTTCGAGGCGCGACAATTGGAGCTATGGATATGCTTGCTGCTGGTCGAAGCAATTCAACCGTGTTTGCTGTGCGTGATTCGCTGATTGCCCAAATGCCTCGATGTGTTTTTGATTTCGTTGTTAATGAGCATCCGAAGGTTTTGATTCATTTTACTACAAATCTTGCGAAGCGTTTGTCAAAGGTTACTGCGGAGCCAACTGCGACGGATCATATGAGAATGAAGGCAGGACCGAGTTTTCTTGCTTCGTTCACCACGTCAGGCCTTTCCACTCCAGATCATAACCGTTCTCCAGAACTGCCACTTAGCACGATTGCTGTTGTTTCGTTGACCAAGAAAACGGAGATCAAAACGTTTTGCTCACATTTGGAGTCTGCTTTGGAGACAATTGGCTCCACGGACACCGTTTCCTCAGCGCGCGCGCAGCATTCGCTGGGATCAGAATGGGAGAGTAATTCACGTCTCGCTCGTGGAAATATGAGCGCATGGCTTGGTGAGATTGAGAGCTCTAATGACCTGATCATTTACGAAGGAGACCCAGAACTCAATCTGTGGACGAACTTATGCATTCGGCAAGCAGACCATGTGCTTCTGCTTTGCTCTGATATCGAGCCACCACAATCATTCTTGAAGGATATTGTCAGCATCCTGGAGAACGCGTGGACCCGGAAGAACGTTGCAATCAGTGTTGTCCGCGTGCGAGAAAAAGATTGGACTCTTTCGGCAGTAGAAGCAGCTCGCCAATCATCTGTGTATGGTGTATCAACAGCAAGTGCTCTAAAACGAAAGCTTCGACTTTGGAAGAGGAGTCCTATTCTTCCCAAGTTTTTGTTACCACTGGAGAAGTACGAGTGGATCAGCAGTTATCATAATGTTCAGACACCATTTGGAGATCATCGACCAGATTTTCTCCGTCTTAGCCGTCGGATCACTGGCCGAGCAGTTGGACTTGTTCTTGGTGGTGGAGGCGCACGAGGACTCGCTCACATTGGCGTACTGCGCGCTCTTGAAGAATGTGGTGTTCATGTCGATGTGGTGGGCGGGACGAGTATTGGTGCGTTCATCGGTGCAATCTATGCTCTACACCCTCACCAACTTGATTTAGTTGCAAGCAAGGTGGCGAAGTTTTCAATCAGTCTTAGCAGCATTACGGAGAAACTGCGAGACCTCACGTTACCAATCTCTTCATTCTTCAACGGAACCCATTTCAACAGGAGCATTCATGAACATTTCTTTGATCTCTCGATCGAAGATATGGTCCTGAACTACTTCTGCATCGCGACGGATATTGCCAAGTCACGAATGAGTGTTCACCGCAGTGGAGCTGTGTGGAAGTATGTGCGGGCATCGATGAGTTTACAAGGCTATCTTCCGCCCATATCGGAGGGCGGTTCTTTGTTGTTGGACGGTGGATATATGAACAACTTACCAGCAGATGTCATGAAAGAGGAGGGAGGTATCAAGTATGTGCTTGCTGTTGACGTTGGAAGCGAGCCCCGCCAAGACTACTATGGATATGGTACTTCTCTCTCTGGTTGGTGGCTGCTCTGGAACAAGATCAATCCATTCTCCAAGACCGTCATCGTCCCATCTATGGGTGATGTATCCGCTGCGCTGGCGTATGTGTCCTCGGAGCAGCACAAGGAGCGCATGAAAGCCGAGTGCATCGACCTGTACCTGCGACCTCCAGTACTTGGATACGGAACATTACAATTCGAGAAGATGGAAGAGATAATTCAAGTGGGATATGACTACGCTCTGCCTCGAGTGAAAGCCTGGGCTGCTCGTGTGCTTTCGGCGGAACCAAACGCCGATATTGTTGAGGCGTTTGCTAAAGTCGCAAAGATTGACACCTCTGGAGATGACGAAGATACTGTATTCGTGTACGACGACGAGAGTGAGTAGCTAACTGACTGCACTTCAAAAAGGTTTGGTAGAAATTCATAAATACTCTAATTGCTCAGTTTGATCTGGCCACTGAAGTGCTTCTGTCATTCTAGCACAAGCGATTCTCGGATCTCTTCCGTGATCTGTGCCATCGTATTGGTGCTTCCTGACTTGGCGATGAGTACGACATTGTTCTTTGCTTTCAGAACAAACAGTGCCGAAAGGAAGCGGAAGGTTTTGAAAAGGTTGATAAAGGTTGGTTCGTCGATGCCATTGGTACTCGTCAGCTCGGGGTGTTCACTCAAGTATTGGAAGAAGTCTTTGCTCAGCGGCTCCGGACATTTCAGCTTCTCAAATGCGACCGCAAAGTCATCGATCGTTAGTGTCCGGTCATGGGGCTCGACGTTGCGTTTGCCAACCATATCACGGAGCGCTGTAAAGATAATCTTTGCAAATGATTCGTGGCCGTCGCGCATGGCCTTGACACCGGCACAAAAATCTTGCGCACAAATGAAGCCATCGTTGTTTTGATCAAGAAAGTGGACGAAGCTCTGCACATCGACGTACGGTGACAAGCCGAGGTGGCGACAGAGAGCGAGTGCCTTGTCCACGACTAAACGGTCGGTACCAGTAGGTGTGAGCTGACGAATGAGGGTGTCGATGGCCTTAATGTTGACAAGTGCCAAATAGTCCTCCTCGCTCACTTCCGACAGCATAGTTGCCATGCAACTGGCCATATTTTCAGACTTGCGCAAGAAGTTGAACTGCTGCATACGCTGCACAGTCGCCCGGAGTTCAGTGGTGTTGCTCTTCGGGGTATGGGCTTGGATCCATGGGTGTGCAAGGATCTCTTTCACCGTAATACGGTCTTGTGCGCGCACTTCGAGCATGCGAGCGACAAGCTCCTTGGCCGGTGTTGAGATATGTGCCCAGTCCTCTGCGTGGAACTGAAAGTCTCCACGGGCAATCTTGAGCAAGATTTCGACTTCCGAATCACCAAAGAATGGCGGGTACCCGACAAGCAAGATAAACAAGATCACACCAGCACTGAAAACATCGGCGGCCTCCGAGTACTGGTGTGAAGCAATGACTTCTGGCGCAATGTAGCCGATCGTACCCGCCATCGTCTTGCCAGTCTCAAGTGGATTTGCTTTGCCGTGGATCATGCGCGCAAGACCAAAGTCTGTGAGCACGATCTTAGCGTCTTCAGGTTTCTTCGACGAAAGAAGAATATTCTCGGGCTTGAGGTCGAGGTGCAGGATGTTGTGTTGGTGGAGCGCATCAACTGCGCTCATGAGCTGCTGCATGATCTTGGCAGCGTCACGTTCGCTGTAGCAGCCACGCTTGACGACTGTGTCGTACAGCTCACCGCCCTCACAAAGATCAAGAATCATGTAAATCTTTTCGTGCTCTTCGTATACCTTGTGAATCTTGACCAAGTTGGGATGTCTGATGTCATTGGTGATGTTGCGCAAGATCTCAACCTCTGAGACAATGGCGTCACGGTTCTTGAATTTGGATGCGTCAACGATCTTGACGGCATACTTTTGGCCGCTGCGCTTGTCCGTGAGCGTGCGCACGACGCCATTGCCGCCGATTCCCAAGACGTCACCCATCTCGTAGTGCTGTAGCCAAATCAAGATGTCGATACAGTCGTGGAGTGCCTTGCACCACTTGTGCTTGGTCTTGGCATCACGCGCACGGAAGACCCACGGTTTCTCGCCCGGGTTGGGTGTCAGCGAAAACGTGCATTGGTCAATGTCGGTTATGTGGGCATTGGCCGTGATGTGAACACTCTGGCGTGGCTTAGGGCCGTGGTTTGTACCAGGGGTGGCGTTGTGGGTGATTTCGTGGTACGAGAGGACACGACCGTTAAGTTCGACAAGCCGGGTTTTCCACTTTTTCCGCCAGCGGAAGCCTTGCTTCTCGAGCTCATCAACCAACACTGGCGCGGTAACCCAAAGGTTGTGGCCACCGTGGCGCTCTGTGATGGTATGTGGCAGTGTGAACTTGCGCGATGGTGGCTTGTCAGTGCTTCGGTTGAGTCGGTGAAGGAAGCTGTGTGAGAATGACGAGCGTGTCGTGGTCTCAATTTCGCCGCTGTCGCTGCGGTGAGTGTCGAATGAGATAGAGGCGGGGCTGCCGCACGGAGCACTGCTCGCGACGCTTGTGGCGTGACTGTGTTTGCGGCCGAGCGACAAGGCTTTGAGGAGCTTTTCGGACGTGCGCTCGGTCATGGCGTATTCAGTTTGAAGACTCCGTCGAGATCGTGAAAGTTCCTTTGGTTCGCGGAGCTGTGTAAGGACGCGGCGCGTCAAGGAGAGACGTGGGGGACGGACTGCTGGAAGTTCCATCACACAAGAACAGGAGAATAGATGATGTCAGTTTGTGAGAACGCTCGACGAAATCGCAGAGTGAACAAAAACAACTTCAAGCGTCGTGGCGACGAAGCCACGCGGACCAGACAGTCGCTTTCGTTGCACCCACGAGAGATACGAGATGGGTTTGCTCATCTTACCTGGATTTTTGGAGGCTGATTTCAAGACCTTCACAGCCGGATGGAATCAAGGCGTGGGTCCAGGACGAGGGATGATTTCAAATGATATGGGACCCACGACGCTTTAACTTGGTGGCTTCTTCCGTAACGCCACCGACGAATGGTCTCTCCCAAGAATGAAGGGCAAACAGCATTCTAGCCTGGAGACTGATCTCGGTCGCCACAAGGACACGACAAGCCACAATCATGAGAGTGGGATGAGACAATTTTCTCATTATCTCATTTCATTGGCACAGAAAAAGGTCTACTTTACTGGTTTAAGAGAGTTGAGGTCCACAGAATGACACCTGTGCGTCACAATGTTTGCTCGCCAGCCAACACAAGATGACTCCGGGTGTTTATTTGTTGATGCTGAAGATCACGCCTTGACCCCCACAACATCATCGCGTTTATGGCAAGGGCAAAACGACGCCAACATGTGGATTGGTACAGTCGCAGAAACACGAACAATAACGGGAAAAATGACGCTAGAACCCAAGCACCGTTTCGACCATAATCCAGTACGCCGACATTACGTGTTTTCTGGGTTCACATTTGCGCACCCAGGGCCCACTGCTCGCCGCAATCAGTTGCATGAACCCTTCGTCGCCGTTGGCATCGTGTGGTTGCTTAGAGCTTCGACTGGCTAGAAGAATCAATCTCTCTCCAAAAATTTGGTGGTTTTCTCGGGGTGAGAATCTCACTCATCCGAGATTTTCGGTTCAGAATTCGTCTGAGAATCATTTTGAGATTCTTCATGATCCAATCATTTTGGGGCCCCAGTGGATTCTTCATGGTCCATCCATTTCGTCTCCAGGCTGCTTGGAAACTCTGCACCGTCACCCTTGAAAGTGAAGGTTCAAGGACGTAACCTTTGTGCATTACGTGGTGGAGACACAGAAGGTTGCACACGTGTTCCTTTCTAGTCGCACCGTGTCGAATGTCATCCATGACGCGACAGCGTCCACCAAACACCGTGTTCACTCAGCCAGTCATGAGGTGCCAAGACGGGGATCTGCACAACGATTCGCTAGTTTGGGGTTGGGACATCTCTCCTATGAGATCCTCTAAGATCTGGTCAAGTCGCACATGATGACTACTGAGTTGAGGTTGTCGACTTGCGACGCGCAACTTGACGTTGACTGCTCAGCGATAGCCCCGCTGAACGACTGGCGCTCGCGCTTCTCTCGCGACCACGACAGCTCGGCACTCGGTCGTCTGTGCGTCATAGGCATACGTTCTCTGCGACGCCGCGTCCACGTACAGCTGCTGTTGCATCGCCATGGTGACATCACTGGCGACCACGCGTGGTGTCTGAAACTGCACCGGCCGCTCGAATGTACTCGTGCGTTTCCACGCATTGTAGTAGTAATACACGCCCTGCGTGTCATCATAGTACTTGGCCCAGCCATCACCACCTTGCAATGTCTCCACAGGTGCTTGGCCACGACGTGGTGTAAGGAACGTGACAGGTCGAGTGTAAGTGCTCTCGTTGGAGATAGCGTTGTAGTAGTAGGTGGCACCAGTCGTCGGGTCAATGTACTTGGTCCAGCCGTCGGCACTGCGTTCGACAACAGTGTCCGAGTCGCGTGGCGTGAGGAAACTGAGTGGTCGATCGTACGTGCTTTCGCCCGTGTTGACGTTGTAGTAGTATGGATAGCCCGATGCAGAATCGATGTACTTGGCCCAACCACTGGCATCCGATGCAATGGCGAGGGCCTGCTGATCCGTGGGCTTGTACTCAGCGGTGGAGCCACCTCCCCATTGCGGTGGAGCCGTGTAGCTGTTGGCCTCGGTTTCCTTGTTGTAGTACCACCACTCGTTACCGCTACTTCCGTCGACCTGATACTTTTCCCAGGCACCAAGCGTCTCCACTGGTGCCCGCAAAGGGAACGTACGCAAGGACCATCCATCGATCTCGTCTTGATGGATTTCGCTCGGCCATCGCGATGGAAACTCACTGTCACCATAGTCAACGCGACGGTTGTAGTAGTCATAGAGTACGCGGAATGCATGCCCTTTGCGTCGTCCGCCGGCATGAACGTTACGCCAACACTGTCGTACACAAGATACGTTAGAATGAACTACCAGTATGAACGTCAGGGATACACGCACCGTATTGCAATACAGTTCTCCGCAATCCTGACACTCAACGTGGGCGATGGAGATGTCCGGGGCAACTGTTACATGCAAGACATGAGCACTCTGTGAACGACCAACTCTTGACATACACATGACGTACCGCAATTGTCGCACATCGGCTTGGGGAGCAGATCGAGCACGTCTTGAGGTCGCCGAAAACGAACTTCACCAGTCTCTCTATTCTACATGGGAAAATGAACATTAGCGAAACTATCCCTCCAACCGAGGATAACCCAACCGTACATAATAGAAAGGTTTGCCGGTGTCAGGATGGACAATCTCTTTCCATCGGTTCTTCTTTCGCTCAAGCACCAGTGCTCGATATTGTTCTCGACCTCGACGACCACGAAAATGCGATTGAATCAAGGCGGCACATCGGTTGTGAAGACGTAATTCCTGGAGAATGCGGTGCAAAGCCGCCTGCTTTGCCAGCATTGCGTTGCGGCGAGTGATCTTGTTGCGCCACGCTGTCTGCACACGGACAGCAGCATCCACGATGCGGTTCATTTCAGCTTCCTTGAGCAGCTTCAGCAAACGTATGGCATCACGCCCTTTCTTGCGTTTCCACGACGCTTGTAGCTTGACTGCTGCATCATACTCGCGTTTCTGCTGCTTGGTAAATGCCACTAGTTGGAGAGCAAAGTTTCGCTTCTTTGCTCGCCACGTGCGTTGAATACGACTTGCAGCCTCACCCAGGCGCTGGAATTCTTGTCGTAACTGATAGAGCTGGCGTTGCGCGTGCCGCCTGCGTATGTGTCGCTGAAGTAACCTAGCTGCTTGTTCTTTCCGCAACTCCATCTGACGCTTCTGTTCACGTTTCGCGTTGGCTTCACGACGAGCGGCTCGCATCTTATACACGTTCTGCATCTTGCTGGCAGCTTCATTTTCTTCGCGCTCTCGTGCGAGCTTTGCAGCACGAAGGACACTCACACGATCACGAGCGTGTTTACCACGCCACAGCCGTTGCAGTTTGATTGCTGCTTGCTCCACACGTTGCTCTTCATGAAGGCGTTGCACTTCACGAATATTCAGCCGCTCACGTAGCTTCTTACGTCTCCACGCCAATTGGACGTATCTTGCCGCAGACTCCCGCAGTGCGGCGTATCGCTCGGCACGAAGTCGTACAGCTTCTGCTTGCGCTCGTTGCTGGCGATAACGCACTTGGATTCGACGTGCAGCATCGTTCTCTTTATTGAACTGGAGGCGTCGGACAATCGCTAGCTTACGGGCCTGGCGACCTCTGTATACGCTCTGAAGTTTGGTTGCGACCCATACTTGAAGCCGTTCTTCTCGTCGCTGTGCAGCAACTCGTCTCGCAACACGGGCACGGAACAAACTCTGGATCCGAGTCGCCGCACGCCAGCAGTCACCATACTCTTCAATGAAGAGCCGGTCCTCTGCACGATGAATCGGCTTAAGACCTTTAAAATTCCGCGTGTATTTCGCAAACTTCCAGCTCGACGCAAGGGCTTGTAGCGAGAACGCTCGAATTTTCGCGCACCCAGTCAAATCGAGAAACAGCAATCGAGGGCAACACTCGGAGAGCCAAGAGAGTGCTGTCTCGGTGATTTCAGCGAGGTCTCGGAGCCACAAGTAGCGTATCGTTGCCGCCACAGTTGACGATTCAGTGAGTGCTAGTATCGCGAGGTCTGTGAGATGGGCACAACCCGTGAGATCCAGTTCCTTCAACGGCGGTTTGGCTTGTGCGATCACCCGAATGCTCGCATCAGTGAGAGACTCACAGCTACGGAGGCGTAATACCTCAAGGAGGGGAAGTGAAAAACGAGACACACTCACTCTGCTGATCTGAAACGCACGATCGTTCACGTGTACACATCCTTGGAGAGAGAGACACGTCAGATGCTTGGAACACCTCATCAAAATTTCTTCGACACCACGACTTGTAACGCGAGCACATCCGGTGAGATTGAGTGTGGCAAGATAATGAGCCTGGTCGTCGTGCTTGGACGCGATTGCGAGAAGGGTACCATCTCCGATAGATGGGCACCGAGAAATATCGAGATGCTGAATCTTCAAACAATGAGATACAATGGCTGCGACACCAATTGCCACTGGCGATGCTTGAGGGTCTGATAGTAGAATCAATCCTGAGAGATCGAGATGGGAGAGATCTGGACAGCCTGATGCGATATGTCGTAGCCCGAGGTCGGAAATCCGCGCACAGTTCTTGACAGAGAGATAGCGGAGACGAATGAGATTTTCGCCCACGGCACGCATGGAGAGGTCCGTCAGCTTTCCGCAACCGCCCATATCCAGGTGTGTTATGCCCTGACACCCCGTAGTGAGCCAGCTGACACCAACATCGGTGAGTGAATCGCATCCACTAAGGTGGACTGTTTGAAGTAGCATACATTTCTCCGCGAGCGACAACAACGAAATATCGTTGAGCTTGTAGGAAAGATCGAAGCGCACGAGGTCAAGGTTGACAAGATTCGAGCACGCTCCAGCGACGTGAACAATACCAGCATCAGAGATCTGACGACATCCACGAAGTCGTAACGACTGGAGCCGACCGGACGTGCAGTATTGACCTATGGAAAGCAGTGTGTTATCCGTGACACTATCATCGGAGTATGACAGATCGAGGCGCTCAAGTGTTGGCCCGCACATCTGCAATACGCGTTTAAGAGCGAAATCGGGGATAAGGGGGCATCCGGCAAGACTGAGCTCTATCAAGACAGGAAAAATCAGTCCCCGGAAAAGTCGCTGAGAAAGTCTGGTGTGAAACGTACCACGTAGTTGGAGGCGACAATCCGCGATAGCAGTCAGTGCAGAGCCGCGCAAAGATGGTATGTAGCTCCAGTGGACCACTTGTAGACGACGACATGAGCTCGCGAGGTGTCGTAGGCCCATGTCCGTGAGCTAGCGTAGTAGCCAAGGTTACGAATGCGATATGCGACGAGTAAAATGCTAGCCACGCCTCACATACCTTTGTAGCCCGATTCAGGTTGAGACTCGTTAGGTTTGGACACAGCTCAGCAATTGTTCGTAGTGCCTGGTCTGTAATCTGACCAAAACAGGTTAGCAACGAACATCAAAGAGAGGTGGCGTTAGCAACGCACGTGTTCCGCGCCTTGCAAATTGAGTACTTGAATCGCAGACGCTGTTGGGGGTGGTTTTGATCCGCTTACTGCTGCCGTCAATGTGTGCGCCAATTGATTCGAAATGGACGCCGAACCATCATTCGAGACGATACGTGGACACTTCTGTCCCCCAAGTCGATGCATACAGGAGTCTTGTGCCACCACAGACCACATCGAAAGGTCGACTATGACGCCAACAAGCACTTCGTCTGGTACGTTGTCGTATGCAAAAACTGGTGCGAGTTCGGTGACGAAGTCGAAGGGATCACTATTGTCGGTGTGCCGCGTCGGTGAAATCAGTCCATCATCGGTCGAACCATCACGGTCATCAGACATTCTGGCAAGCCGCACTCCTCCATGTGCAACACGTTTAGTCTTCCTCTTGTTCGATGCGCTGTCTTTGCGCAAGAAGCCCATTATGAAGCGCCGTTGCAATGATATCAACGTTGTCCCATGCTAAGAATGAATTCGAATGTCAAAAACGTCCAAAAGCGGCATTGTTTTCGGTTCAACGCATCACGAAAGTACCCCAACCGTCGCGTTTCGTACTGGATACTGATTGCAACAAATCTATGCGAATCGAGAGAAATGTATCTTCACAACTGTCCAATTCAAAATCCATGGTATCCACAAAATTCCATTTCACGTTAGTTCACAACTAACCTGTGTGCAGCGTTTGCTCTCGGGATGAATTCGCCAACATTCGCAGTCGTTTGATTATCCTACGCCGACCGTGCTTTCAAAAACTCGGCCACCTCATCGTCCCCCAACTCTTTGGCAACAGTGAAAGCCGTTTCTTCATCGGTATCCTTGACAAGTACGTCAACGCCTGCTTTCTCCACGAGGTACTGCACGAGCTCGACATTGGAGCACCCAAAGAGGCAAGTCTGGCCGAGCTTGTTCTTGGCATTCACTTGGATTTTGTCGTTGGCCACGAGCAACTCGACAACATCCTGCATCTCAAACATAACAGCCACGTGAAGCGCACGTTCACCACTTGCTGGCAATGCAAAGTTGACGTCGACACCGAGCGCGACCATCTCTTCAATCACGGCAAGTTGCCCAAGTCGACAGGCCTGGAACCACGCACAGTCTTCTTCAATATGCTTCTCGTTTTCACTGTCTCCACTTTCGTTGCCGTCTGTCTCGAGCGACGACCGCACCACTTTGGTCGCCGATGCGATCGCACCGTTCTTGAGCAGAGCCATGGCTTCGTTTGTGTGATCCGAGGAGAGCGCAAGGTAGAGTGGCGTAGTCCCTTCTTTCTCCGTACCGCCATAGTTGACATCAACCCCCTTGGCAATCAATGCATCTGTGAGATCCCGAAGACCACTATTGGCCGCTTGCATGAGCAATGTCCAGCCATGTTTGTCTAGTAGTGTATCTGGCGACACATCGGAACCCATTGCCTCGGTCAACGCAATCGCCACGACGCTAAATCCATGAAACACATCATGCGCTTCCGCTTCCAAATCGTCCAAATCTTTTTCGACAAATTGAATACCGCGAACATCCCCATCCGTCGCATCATCCGTATCTTTATCATCGACGACGTCTTCTTGATCGTTTCCTGTGCTATCTTCATCGTCTTCGGCACCAGCGAGTTCCGCTTCGAGCACTTCAGCAAACGCTTCGTACTCTTGTTGCCATCGATGAAACCAATCCATGAGAAACACCAACTGAGTCGCAGGGGACGTCGCCGCCTCGGGTTTGTAACTTTCTAACGCACGGCGATAAGCTGCAACATCAGCCGCTACGAGACTCAAGCGCACAGCGTCTTGAAGTGGCGCGTCGTCGTCCGTCGTTGTTGCCATTGATTTGGAGTCAATTCGAATGTGAAAAGAAAAGGAAAGCACATCGGTCGTTAAGTACGCCTGCGTACTTATAGAGTGTACTGTAACCGACCAAATACAATGATTCTGCTAACCTTATAGCCTTTTTCCCACCCACGGTGCCTATGTATGCGCGTATATGAGCGAAATGCCTGCGCCAATTGCTGCGGTTGTGGCTTCTCGATTCTCCAAACAAAACGAAGTACTGTCTCCTACAAGCGCTGCGGTTGTCTATGCGGCGGAACAACGTGCGGCCAAGCCTGGACAGGTCACAACGGGGGCTTTACGAGTCAAAGGTATGATACCCGATATGGCTACTTTGATGTTGTTTTAAGGCTAAACAAAACATCGCATGATAGTGATTCAAGTCTCAGATTTACCAGGATCACCCAATGGTACTACGGCTGCGTCGCCAGCGTCGTCATGGCTTCGACGGCGACATGGAAATGGGCACAAATCCAAAGCCACGGCGACTAGTGGGGCAACGACACATGAGTTTGATTCCATTTGTGTATTGCTCAAGATTGGTACGTCCAATCGAACGTTTGCAACGAGTGCGGCAAGGCGAGGCGATTCAGTGTGCTGGAATGAGGTAGGATTTGGAACCATTTGTTTCACCGTTTCAGTTGATTGATGGAATGGCTCGGTGTATAGGAATTTCTGTTTGAAAACGTCACGACGACCGATGAGCTACGTCTCGTGTGTATTGATCGTGCCAAGAATGAACCATACTTCACACTTCCACTTTACTGCGACAACTCGGTCACATCCTCTCCTGGGTTTATCGGCAAAGGTATGGAAAGTTGGTATGGGAGGTGGATTGGATCAGGTCGTTGACATTTGCATCATGATCTAGTCCACGTCCCGCTCATCCGGTTGCCTGAGGGAGAGGACATTGAGCAATGGTACTCGCTTGTGCCAAAGGAAGGCTTTATGTCCCTACGAACTGCTCTCCGTGTGTCAATGTCTTTTACCCCAGTGGGTGGACGAACGCGATCGACACGGGCCGAGTCCAATGTCACGGTACGGCAGCGGCCATCGCCGCTGACTCTGACTCAAGACACTACCGACGGCATAGGAGAGATGCATATGCCACCATCCCCGCTAGGAACGACTCCCCAGCCAGTCACGATGAGCACCGGGATTATCGACTATGCGATCGTTGTAGGTCCTCAAGACGCAGATTACACTGGTGAGAACGCGATGCTGTTTCGGTATCCCGTTGCCGATCGTCCAGGGTTTCCATTACCTACCAAGGTCGAGTGGTTTTGCTTTCCCAGTGGTCCCGAAGTTGTAGAGCAAGTCGAGCGCCCCATGTCAAAAGTGTTTACGTTTGTGCTGGTCGGTGGCTCAGATGGACTCTCGCGCTGCTATGCTGTGTGTGTCATGGTGTACCATCGCTCACGACACGGGCCGACCAATATGTGGCAGGCCACATGTGTAGCATTTCTGACACGTATACCTCTCTTGGACGAAATCACCATGTGCTTGCTCAGCTTCACACGAACATGGATCGCCTCGACGTCTGCATCATCGCCTTGTAAACGAGATTTTGCGGCGGAGCGACTGTTGGTGGACTTGTGCCATGGCGTCTTAACACCAATTCGGGGTGTGCTCGGTGTCGAGTTCGGTTTGCCAGATTTCGGAAACTTAAAGCTTGTGCTTCAGGCCGAATCGACTATTTACCACACCCACATGCTTGAGACCAAGGGTATGTCAAACAATCGGATAGTGGCGCTACGGAGGAATCCCAGTGTACCAAGGGGTTCGTCGTCGTCACCATCGAAGACACCATCGATCGCAAACGCTGCAGCGAATGACGTTCACGTGAGTTTCCAGCCTCTGGTATACTCGCTGTGCCCACTTTTCCAGCGTTTCGACGTGAAAAGCATCATTGAAATCGCTGCATTGATGCTCTGTGAGTATCGGGTCCTCCTCCACTCGACGCAAATGTCCGTCTTGAGTCCCATCGCAGAAGGCTTGTGCGCACTTATTTATCCCTTCCGATGGCAGCATCCCTACGTCCCGATTCTTCCGAGCGTTTTGTGTGAGTACCTCCAAGCTCCCTTGCCGTATATTCTCGGTGTGAACTCCAGCTGGCTTCCCGAGTTGCTTGAAAATGGCCGGCCAGAGCACCTAGTAATAATTGATATTGACCGCGGCTCCATTCAGCGACACGACAGCGGTCCCATACTTCCACCTCGGCTAACTCGTGCGCTCCGAAAACGAGTGCATCAGATTTTGTATCCTGAAAACGAAAATTTTGTGACGGACAATGAATGCTCAAGTTGTGGTTGCGTCCAGTGGAGTGAACGAATAGAACGACTCGTACGTGGGGAATTTGTCTGTTTTCTCGCCACCATGCTCAAGGGCTATCGGGACTGCCTCTTCTTTGTGAATCAGAACCTGCCAGTATTTAACAAGCGGCGGTTCTTTTCATCACATGCAGCGGACAATGAGGCAACACCGTTTCTCACTAGGCTATTCTGTACCCAGGCTTTCCAGGCATTTCTTGAGAACCACGATGGTGCAGACCTGAACGTGTTTCACGCGGTTCATTTGGCCCTGCTACGGGGTAGTGAAACTATCGCTTGGCCACAAACGTGTCCACCGTGTCTGGATTCCACCATTACAAGCTCAACGAAACGACCTTCGGTCCAGGCACTGGAGGCAGCCAAGACGCCAATTCTCAGGATAATCCTTGACCCGGTTGCCGTCGATGAGGGCGAAGCGAGGCAAGCTGATCGATGTTGTACTGATGAGGACTTGATGCTTCGACCGCATCTTGGTGGAAAGCTGGAACAAGAACTTGATAGTGCTGAGGACGTTAGTGAACTTCTGTGCATGCGCGGAGGACGAGGTCTGCATTCGGAAGCGATGGATGTGCGCTATGCCGAGCTGATGAACCAGACTCTTGACTACAACGCTGTTGCCAAAGGACTTGGTGTGGATCCGAAGGTACTGGAAGATTATTCCGAATGGCTCATACGGCCACACGAGGTGAATCAAAGTCTTATCTGTCCCATTTTTGCAATCGGTGGCATACCTCCGTCAATGGCGTCACTTTCCTCTTCCGTGCGGGCTCAATCGAAAGACGAAGAGAGAATGGAGCAGCTCGTTCACAAATGTCTTACTTCGATATTCACGTCGGATGATCAGCTCAGTTCAGAAGAAGCTCGGGTACGTGCACTCGTATTCTTGCAGTTGGTGTGGCACTAGAGGGACTAAGTGATCCTTTGTGGCCTTCGCAGCAATGCGAAGCGCGATTTAGAATCCAATACGCGCGTGACTTGTTTGTTCTCATCCTGATGCAGCCAAGTCAACAGTACGTCGATAGCCCGAATGCGGCTGTCGCGAGCACATGGTATAATCCGAAAGGATCAGGAAGCTGCATTGGCGAGACTGGATTCCAGCTTTTGTCACGAATGTCTGTCGCAGTCATGGACCAATGTGCCATCCACGAAGACTTTACGAATGCCAGAGGGATGCTCCAAGTCGCTGCCCAGTATTATCACTTTGTGGAGGACAAGCACAGCGGAATTGGATTCGGTAGGTGCATGACCACTGGCAACGTTTACATCCAAGAGAGACTGACGTTTGCCCGTTTAACAGCCAAAAAAGAGTACCTTGTCCAGTCGCTGCGTGCTCGCCCCATTTGCAGGTCTCTGGATATGTGGCAGCACGCTTTCAGCAAGGAAATTGACGCGGTCTTGCTCTCACGTGGTGATTCTGGCCGACCAGTTTCGACTGAAGACGGCGAAGGGGCTGGAAACGTATCAGACGAAGTATTCTTTTCAGTCATCGGGAGTTTGATCTACGATATGCTTTCCGTCGACGTACCAGTCCAAAATGTCCAGACATTTGTCACAGTAATGTGTTCAACATATCAGAAGGATCGGGAGCTGCGGGATACGCTCAAGCAGTTGGTCGAGAATGTTTTTCGTGCCGTCGAGCTATCAAAAGACTCGGTTCCACAGTCCACACGGGTAACCCTTGCGGCTGGTTCAGTTTCAGCGGCAGAGGATGGGAATGGAACTGCGGCATCGACTCTTTTGGCTCGAGAGCTTTCGCCTGCCAACGCCACACGCACCCAGTATGATCTGGATACTGTCATCCGCCGAAAAATGTCAGTCCAGGAGCCCGTCGCTTTGCCAGTTGGAAGTCGACGACCACCACCAGCGCCTGGTTTAAACGGTCGAGATACGAACAAGAGAGCATCTGATCTTCTTTCCCCCAGTACCGTGTCGAGACGTCGTGGTGGTAGCAACGCGATCGCTGTGAACACATCACTTCTACTGAGCCGACAAAGCAGCCCTGTGCTAAGCCTCTGTGTTCACCAAGGACGCGTCGCGTGCGGAGTTGCTGATTCTAGCGTCATGATCATGAATGCTGTACCAGCTACCCCCACTGCAGCGCCGACGGTGACCAAGCTCGAAGGTCATGTGGATGCAGTTGTTGCCGTTCAAGTGCAAGGGCAGACGTTGATTTCCGGTTCCCGTGATCACACACTGCGGGCGTGGGACCTACGAGCTTCGCCCAAAAAGCGTGGACACCTGTTCGGCTTCTTATCCTCGAATCACCAGGATGGAATGACTACCAACGGAAGTCGCAATGGAAGCTATTGCAGCGAGCAGATCGATGGCGCGGTTGTGTCTCGCAAGAGTCTTGTGATGAAGGGCCACACAGCTGCGGTGACGTGTCTCGAAATTGGCCGCCAGCTTTCCACGGACCGCGCGATCGTCGCGTCGGGCTCGATGGATGCCACGATTCGACTGTGGGATACCTCAAAAGAGCATAGTGTCGCCGTCTTGGGCTCAAGTGGTGGTGGCAGTCGTCCTGGCGTGAGTTGCCTTCGCTATCTCGCACACTTTGATCTCCTTGTGAGTGGGTCACACAATGAGTCAGCACTCAAATCCTGGGATTTGGCCACGTCCAAACTTCGCGCAAGTGTTCCAGCCCATCGTGGGTCCGTTCGTGATATTCAGATCACAGGAGATCGCTTGGTCACGGCCGCAAATGACCGTGTTGCGAAGGTCTGGGACGCCCGCTTTCGAGATGGGACCGCGTATTCGCATGCATTGCGTGGTCATGGTGGTCCAGTCCTCTGCCTGAGTCTTGGTGGTCCTGCGGATCCCAACATTTGCACTGGTGCGGCCGACGGGATTGTCCGTGTGTGGGATTTGCGGTACGTTCAAAAAGGCCCACGCTTAGCGCTCGCGGGGCATCAGGGATCTGTGTCATGTCTCCAACGCGATTTCACGCGTCTGGTCTCGGGTAGTGATGATGGATCGTTGCGGGTCTGGGATATGCATTCGGGTGTGTGTCTAAAAGAAACACGTGCGCACCAGTCGGGCGTGACATGCATGGCGCTGCAAGACGCGAGTGTATACTCGGGATCGTGGGATGGATCCGTTCGGCTGTGGGATATTGAAGTGGGTGGTAGATAGGTAGACTAATTATTTGCAGTTAAGAACATCGAAATGGAGACCATCACTCACCGACTCGAAGGTAAATAATGGTAAAATTACAGAACTGTACGTGTTCTGGGTTTCCCAGAAACAGGTGACCATGAATAACTGGTGGAACCGTGTAGTGTCGCAAGTGTATACTTTAACCAAATGAAAGTTCAAATGAACCGGTTCAGTTGGAACCGCAGAAGCCAGTCGGGTGTTGCCAACAACCTCTGGGAGAGGAAACTCCCCACAACACCATACTCGCCATCATCAGAAAGAAGGCACAACAACACGCCACAACATCGGCAGTTTCTTCCTGCTAGTAGTTAGTCGCTAGAGCTAAAGCTCGTGATTCGTGTGTCTATCGTTTCTTCTTCTTCTTCCCTTGTGCTCTGTGGGGGAAAAACTCGACTCCAAACTCTTCTCCGTTGAGTTCTTCGTGTCGGTCTGTGACTGAAGAAGTCTTCTTTGCGTGTGGACGGCTAGTGAAAGAAAGTGAGAGAGAAAGCGTTTAAATCGGCTCACTGCTATTCGAAATCTTCCTGTTCTGACGTTGGAACGACATTTGTTGAGGTAATTATGCGTAGAAATAGAATGTGGCCATGCACGATAACGATGGGGAAAGGAACGAAAAGAACAAATCGTAAGATCTCTGTAGGGGCGCTTTATGAGATGAGGAGGAGCTGTTGCTTGTTTCTGTGAGCGTATTGCTACGTTCAGAGAATAATGGGTTCATTATGGTGTGAATGGGCATGTGGATTCCCTTCATCGGCTTTTTGTCGGTCTGAGAACTCCCTCTGTGACTGTATCGTCTTGCCACAACGGCAGACGGTGTGTTTTCGGTGTATGTTGGATTTAGTTGTCCCATTGTTCCATCTCCCCGTCGTTCATCCCTCATGCCTGCACGGTCACACCTTTTCACGATGCAAAATGACTCACGTTTGTGTGATGATGAATGTGTAGATTGTTGAACAGCCATGCAAGTAAAGGTCGATCAAATGTCTGTGGGCGTCCCCGACGTGCTCAAGCAACTCATTTGGGATCCCAAGGCCACCACCGAAGCTCAACCAGTGAACGCAACCGAGGTCGCCCTTGCACCTCTCATTGACGCTAAATACCGTGTACGGTCCGTGAAC
>JAADWU010000097.1:0-20090 GCA_023336255.1 Pythium graminicola
ATCGACCTTCTACCTCACGAGCACAACGTAAACCTGATGCACGAGCGTGTGTGTCTCATTGTGGTATATTGGACGCAATTTGATGTACCATGATGTAGATCGAATACACAAGAATCGTCAAGAAGTTCTTTTTTCTCATCGGTTGCAAGTGCGCCATGAATCCATCAACGGAGAAATAATTCGATTGTGATGGAGTCCATCAACTCAATTCTGAGAGCGTCTCAAAATAGGTTGACCTATAGTCTCCATGTTCGGGTAAGAGCGTATCGTCCCATTCATTGCCAGTGGCTCAAATCCTTTGGTCTCATATGCGCGAGGCGCGTTGTCACGTGGTCGATTGGTTGAGTGTCTTGTAGCTACTTAGTCGTGATGGAACGTCGTGGTTCGATGGATGGTCGCACATCCGTCGTTAGCAGTAATGGAGCACAAGAGCCAACGACAACAATGCCAAGAAGCTCACGTATCAACGTCGCACCACTCGGGACTCGATTCTCCCGTGGCAATATTCTTCCGACCAGCGTGGGGCGTGGAACCAATAGTGGACTCCTTGGGGTCGCTGAACAACCGGATGAGCCTGAACGTGTGGAGCCATCACCCACGGCATCCCGTCTTCGTTCTTTAGCACGATCTGTTCGAGCAGTCAATACTCTTGGTGCGCTCAAAGTACGCAAACGGTACTTGGCATCAGCGCCGACGGCGGCCGCGGGGTCGGTAAGTCAGTCTGTGGACACGGCAACCATATCTCCACCTTTGCAATCGTCGACAAATCCCATGGCCGCACGGGTGATTGTCCTTCCCACGAATGAATTCTCGACTAAAGAAATGAAGTTTCGTCTTGAACCACTCGAGCCAGTAGCTCCAACACTCGGTTGGAATGTTCGTGACACCCTCACCCCCCGTGATACATCACCTCTGCCTATCGTCCATCGGCCGTCTTCGGCTGCCCTCACTGGATATGCCGCAAAGAATGAGCGTCAAGCCTCGACACCAAGTCTTGCTGGCTTGCATGCAACGTCACCTCCCCCACCAGGAAGCACGGTTGTCAATGACAAGTCGCGATGGAAAACACTCAATGCCAAGGCCGTGCACGAAAGTAATAACAACAGCGACAACCCGTCGACCGCACAACCACCTTCTCCCTTGCTTCGACGCGGACAAACTCATAGTGCTGGACCCAAGCAATCCAGACGAAATTCTGTGGTTAAATCCTTGACAGATCATCTCCTCGGCGCTACTTCACCTGACGATACCGCAACGACGAATACTCATCACATCAATGTCGAAGCTCGATTGTGTTGTGCTCGTTCCTTGTACAAACTCTCTTGTCAAGCAGGATGTGAGCTCTCCATCATCAATGGAGGTGCGATTTCCCAATTGGCCGAGTTTAGTGACATTGATCATCTTCATTTGCACGAATTGTGTGCGGCCACCCTTGCGAACCTCACAACTGAACCCTTGGCAACCGATGCATTTGTAGCGAATGATGGTATTCCAGCTTTGCTTGAACTGAGTTGGTCACCATCAATCACCGTCAAACTCATGTGTGCCACGGCCTTGTGTCGACTCAGTTGTCGTTCCATCTACGCCGCAGCCCTCGCTCGGGCACGAGCCAGTATCGAAGTCATGTCCATGATCTCCCTTCCATCGGAACAACTTCAAAAACAAGCCATCAGTTGTCTCGTCAACTTGATGTACTTTGGTCATACGTTCCCTGAACGAATTTTCGTGGGGGATCCACATGCCATTCAGAGTCAACAAGGTATTTTGAACATCACGAGTCAATTGGCATTGGCACCACAGACCATGCAGTTTGCTGCCGAAGTCTTGTTCAATTTGACGTTGTATCGAACAAGTTGTTCAGGTGTATTGCGTGGTGGTGGGGCCGATATTCTTCATGGTTTGGCGATTCAAGTCAGTCGCAGCCTTGACGAACATCATTTTTCCGGCACGACGACTAGTTTACTTGCCCAACAAACGCCACGGATGGCACCAACGGCCGCCATGACACTACTGCGGCTGATTGCACACACCTTGGCCAATTTTTCAGCTCATAGTGAGTTCCAGTCGTTGACAAACGGATCCGTCATGAAGATACTTTCTTTAATGCTGGTGGGCGCCCTTCGTGATCTTGGCAGTCGATTTTATAGTGGACAAGCCGAAGAACGCCTTCGTCTTCTTGCCGTTCCATGTTCGAGAACGCTTGCCAATTTGTCCAGTAGTGAGGAGCAACGCAAGTATGGATTTACCTCGGAGATTGTCCAGCTCACCACGAAACTGTATCTTATGAATCGTAGCAAGGTCTTTCAAGGCACCACGTCAGCTCTACGGACGGAGGCACAGGCTTTTGAGCGAAATATCCTTCGTACGATCGCCAATTTGAGTTTCCATGAGCCCTGTGCTGCCCATTTCATGGAGTTTCCCGATGTTATCCCTCGTATTGTTCAGGTGGTGCTCCATTGCAAGAATGATCCACGCCAAGAGGACGATGAGAACCGTAGCGACGATGTGTATGATGATGACTACTATGAGGAGGAGGAGGATACACGTCACGATAGTATCAGTTCCCTTACCACCGATCCGTCCGAGCCAATGACGCATGCCGATGACAATGAAATGAAAGAAGATGCCTTGATTGCGATCCTCAATCTTGCCCGACAAGGGGCGTATTCCCATGAACTTCTCAAACACTTGGATGGCAAGCAATTGACACGTGCTGCTGAAGAACAAGAACGTGGGAGTCGACTGAAATACGTCTACGACATTGTCCTCTGCAATATTTTGTTTGAAAGTCGTCTTCAACAACTTTTGTACGGGGATCTCGTGGTGAACGCACTCATCGATGGTTTTTATTTCTTTGCATCGTCTTTATTGACAGCACATGTATCAAGCGGTGGGATGAATCCATTTAGTAGTGACAGTGGCAACCGTGAAGCACACATTTTTCAAGACGAAAGCTTGGCGTTTCCCGATGATCAAGAGCGATTCTTGGTCGCGATTATTGCTATTGCCGGGGAGATCATGGATGCACGCAATATCGATCGTCTGGTCACACTGGTACTGGATTGTATGCGTCCGATGGATTCGACCATGACACCAGCACAGCGAAAATGGCGTCGTCATATTACGGGCAATGCCACTGGAGTGTTGTATGCACTGGCACGATCCTCGGCCACACGAGGAGACACTGGAAGTCGTATTTACGCTGCGGAAACGGTGCAAGCATTGATCGATATTTGTGAAGGAAAAGCGACGGCTGTGACCAAGACTGAGTTGAGTGGATTGGACGTCACTGGACGTACGTTCACATATAATGCAAGTGCACAGGCGTTCAGTGCTGCGACATTGTACCACATTTGCTCGACTGGTCACTTTAATCCTCGTGTGATCCAAGCATTGATCAGTGCCTGTAATTCCAACGAAGAATCCTTGTCATTACTGGCTTGTTCTGCCGCCTTTGCCATCATTTCGTTTACACCTGAAGGACGTCAGCAACTTGTAGCTTCCAAACATTTGGCCAAAGCCCTCAATCGTCTCGGTCGAACGAGTCAAGTCGAATGTCAACAACATGCTGCATTGGCCGCTTGTAATGTCTCGACACTCAACTGTATCTGGTCGTCCCACGAGCTCAAAGATTTTATCGTGGTGGCTTTATTGCGTGCCAACTCGGTGCAGGCAAAACAAATTCATGCAAAAACACTGGCCAATCTGCTTTCCCACATCAAGACACGTGCCAAAGCAGTGGATGATGGTGTCCTCTATGCATTGATGAAACTGTCTCAAGTCTCGCCGTCGCCTGAGGACATTGTCGACACGCCAACGGGACCTGGACCAACATCAGACCCTCTCCATCGTCCACCCAGTGGTTCACCGGCGACATCAAAACCACCCGAAGCCACCGACAATGTCTTTCATCTTGGTCTTCAAGTACTTTTCAATTTGTCATGTGAACCACAATACCACCAAAAACTCATGGGAAATGGGGTGATTGCCTATCTTGCGACGGCTGTTTTGTCTATCAAACAAACAGACAAAGAGCCATTGCGTGGTAGTGCTGCATCCGTCTTGGCAGTCTCGGATAGTACGGCTTCCCTCCCATTGAATGCAAGTGTGAGCATCGACAGTCGTCGCTATGCCATGGGCATCATCTGTAATTTGTCGAGCTACGAATCCAATCACAAGGAGCTCATGAATGCCCAAGTGATTGAAATTATTCGAAGTTATGTCGATCACGACGTCGAGACACGAGCATCGGCTGCCATGGCCATTCGCAATTTGAGTTGTCGACAACCATGGGTCGAAATGATTTGTGAGCGACGTACACTACACATGTTGATCACATTTACACACTGTGATCATGCTGTTGTCCGTCATTTTGCCATCCAGGCATTGGCCAATTGTTCCCAAGTCACGGATTCCTTGCATTTGTTTGGTGAACTCAAAGTCACACGAGCAGTCATGGCGGTGCTTGAAACCATTAATCCCAAACCACAGCGAGACATTCCAACGAAACGTGCGACAACGACGTCTCCGCCGGTACTACACAGATCCCAGTCATTGCTCCCGGAAACGCCTTCACAAGCCGACTCGCGTGAAACATGTATGGCAGCACTAAAGTATCTTCACAACGTTGGTTTTGACGATGCATTGGCACTCAACTTGATGGAAGAAACGACAATCCTGAGGCTCCAGCAGTTTATGGAGAGCCGTGAACTCGACGCGAGCGAAGAAGCGGGCATGTTGGCCATGACGATGATCAGTGTTCTGGCTGAGAAGCCACGATGTGCCGAAGCATTATTACGACAACGAGTCGTCGGATTCTGTGCGCTGCTCCATCGCAAGCATCCCGACAATGCCATCATTGCGTACGAGACGTGTCTCATCTTTCTCAAACTGTCGACGTATCAACCCATTCAAGCTGCGCTCACCGATACCCAAGCCATTCATGTGGTCGTCACTGTTTGTACATCCGCATGTGCGCGCGTCGACGAGCGAATTCGGGAATGTGGGGTCATTGCAATTCGAAATCTGTCCTTGTGGGTGGTTGAACCGTTCCTGGCGTTTGAAGAGACCGAAGGCTTTGAGGATGAAGAGCAACGACTTGCTACATCGTCACCTTCTAAACAACGTCCATTGTCAGGGGTTGATCGTCGACGACGCCACCCCGATACGACCGACGCTGGAGCCGCGACCGTGAGCCGCCTTACCGAGCGACACTTGATGCAAGGCGTCCAATTCTTCCAGCAAGAGATCGATGCATGCGTGTCTACGATGGCGTGCAGTCATGAACGACCGATCCACGCTGAGAGAATCCTCACGGAAGCTTGTGCTGGTATCACCAACTTGAGTACCATCAAACTTTTTCGGACGGAAATGGTTCGGGCAGGTGTTGTATCCACGTTAGTACGCCTTCTCCAAACATTGCAATCCATTTCTAACTGGTGTGTACCCTCTCTGGTAACAAGCATGTGTTCGACCATATTGCATCGTTTGGCACTGGAAGAAGAAGCAACCGTCGATGGTCATGGTCTGCTGATCCCAAGTCTTCTCGATATCTTGGATCAACGCGATGAACAACTGCATCAAGTTCGATACGAATGCGAAAAAGTATCGTTTCCACCCACGGCTGTCCACACGACATGGCCACCACTACCAACAGGCGGAACAATGCCAAGAGGACACGAAGGTGGAACGAATCATCGATCTACGTCACTATCGTCCACGGACACGGGACCCACGGCACTGATCGCCACGACCACATGCGTGAAACAGACGTATCGTGCCCCCAAATGGATCACTTACATCGTCAAAGCCATGTTGTCGTCGGCCACGATGGTCCCAGCCATTGATAAGAAACAAATTCGTGCGATTGGACAACCTAAGTTATCGTTTGTCGATGCGGATGCAACAACACTTTTTGCAGCACCACTGGCCACCGATAATGTTGTTGTGGACGATCCCACGACCAAACGTAAAGGTGGATATTTGCTTTCAGTACATTTGGACAAATTTACAGCGCATTTGGATGCATGTCTTCAAGACGGTGCAACGGGTTTGGAAGGTGCTGCAACAGCGGCACTGTCGGTTGATGGTGTACGACCGCAATTGCAGCTCAGTACTGGCCGTTCGAGCGTAGGAAGTGCATCGTCACGGGACACAAGTGGATCGTCTCACGACCGAGAAGCATTGGTGCACATGCGTAAATTTGATCAGCACATGCGACTCACACGACGCAACCATCGGCACACGAAAGTACCGCCTGTCTTGTCATTTATGTGAGCTTCTCAACTATAGAAATCATAGAAATGCATGGATCCTCTATCGTTTCTATACAGCCTTCTAATCAAATGGATCGTCCGTCAAGAATGCACATCCTTGCAGTTGTTGGGCTATGGGTGGTTGAAATTCGTCGAGCAAGCCATTTCAGCCAATAACATTTCTTTTATAGACGTTTGTAAAATATCAATTACGAATATAGATCCATGATTATCAAAATTCCACGGCTATGGGCATTGGGAGAAGACGTTCCTCACAGCATCCAGCATTGCGGTCGATCGTCAAGCCTCGCCGTGTTCAAGTGCGTTAGCGGGCATCGTTTCCGTTGTGGTTTCCATCCGCTGTGGACAATACACACGTGGGGACGATGATGCCATTTCATCCCAACGAAATGCATCAGCCAATGCCGCGTCAGCGTGGACCAGCGCGGATCCGCTCACCTCCTCAACAGCTCCGACCCGACGTGTCCATGCCCATGCTCTCGTCTGCAGTACTCGATGAACACATTTTTCCACGATCCAAAGCCGTCATTCTCATGGGGGGACCCAATCAACCAGGCAATCGCTTTCGACCGTTGTCGTTGGATTTACCCAAACCATTGTTTCCCATTGCAGGTCGTGAAATGCTCTATTTTCACGTTGAAGCATGTGCACGCGTTCCGAATTTGATTGAAATTATCATGATTGGATCGTATGATGAAGGATTGTTTACACGGTTCTTTGACTCGGTCTGCAAGCGATTTAATGTTCAGATTCGATACTTGCGTGAAGATAAACCATTGGGGACAGCTGGAGGTATTCGATACTTTCGAGATGAGATCTTACAAGGCAATCCATCTAGTCTCTATGTACTCCATTGTGACATTTGTTGCTCCTTTCCACTCTTGGAAATGATGCAAGCACATTTGAAACACCGTGGACGATGTACAGTGTTGGGGAAACGTGTGTTTTCGGACGAAGCGATCAAATATGGTTGTCTTGTAGCGGATCCTATCACGAAACAAGTGGTCCATTGGGCCGAGAAACCCGAAACCTTTGTGAGTGACATTATCAATTGTGGGATTTATCTCTTTGATGCTTCGTTGATCGACCATATCGTGAATATTGGGAATGAAGTGAGTCGACAACGGCAGCGGCGTGAATCCTCTGCTGAAGCCATCGTGGAATACGATCTTCGGAAATTGTTTCCAGAATTTGACAATTCAAATAACTTACGGTTCGTGTTGTGTAGACATGAAGGGGAAACACAATCCACTAATGGGGGATGTTGTACTGCCACAGGCTCGAACAAGACGTGTTATTGCCACTGGCTGGGCCAGAAAGCGATCTCTTTCTCTTTGAGACGGGTGATTTTTGGTGTCAGATCAAGACACCCGGTATGGCCATCATGTGTTCGGAACTCTACATGCAGCGCTTTCGCTACACGAACCCTAGTGCCCTCAGTTCGACCGGGGGTAAACTCTCACCAACTATTGAAGGCAACGTCGTGATTGATTCGTCGGCGCAAGTTCATCCATCGGCGAAACTTGGTCCAAATGTATGCATTGCTGCGGGAGTGACCATTGGTCCAGGTGTCCGTGTGGCACACTCAATCATTTTGGAAGGTGTGACGATCAAAGATCATGCCTGCGTTATGTTTGCGATCATTGGCTGGAACTCCACCATTGGACAATGGGCACGTGTTGAAGGACAGCCACCCAATGGTTCTCCTGTACGAACCCAGTCGGGTGAATCAAGCCTCGTGCGCGATGTTACAATATTTGGTGTCTCGGTGGTTGCGAATCCGGAATTGATTATTCGCAATTGTATTGTCTTGCCGCACAAGACGCTAACACAAAGCTATCACGACGAAATCCTGTTGTAACATCCGACCGAGGGGAGGAGGAGTGCTCCGAGACACAATTTTCGTCCATAGTGTCGTTCTTTGCAACAGATTGTCCTCTCACTCAATGTCACTAGTTTATTGTTGTGTGGTTCGTTTCATCTCTCGATACCGCAAGCACTCTATAGATCTCATCCCACGACATCGCCGTGAACAAGACGCGTTGATAGGCGTCTCTTGCTTTCTGTGTGTGCTCCTTGCATGCTTCAACATTATCAAAGTCGGACAAAGAGAGAAACCCAATACCAAACTGACGACAGACACGACCCAACGTGGATTCGGCAGCAAAACCGATGATAATGCCGATATCGGCCTCCAACATCGCAAGAAGATCGTTGGTGCTGTCGCCCACAAATATCGCTGTTTTGTCAATTTGCGTTTCCTTCTTCATGAACAATGCCTTGTCGTCTGGCGATTGGACCAAGACATGAATTCCTCCCGTTGTGACGCCACACGTATCCATCTCGAGCTCTATCATCAAGACGTCCATTAGTACCAAGTATTAGAACGCTAGGAAGCACGTGGCTGTATTCATACCATTGGCAATGACACGGCACTTCGTCACATTGCTTTGTCGAAGTTTGGCTTGAAGCATTGTCTGACTCCAGTTGGCACTGATCACCACTGCACGAGTACAGATCGCGAGGACATCCATGCTCTTGTCCATGAGATTGATTTGATCACTGATGGCTTCAACATCACACTGCTCGAGGCCTTGTAGTGTCTTACTGGTAATGACTCGTTGGATCGATTGCATGTCGATGGCGGCATATGCCTTCAAGAACGTACGCAATCCGGATTCCTCATACTGAGACGCCATGTCGCCATGCACAACGTTGTTCATGAACCGGGTATACTCCTCTGTGTACTGACCCACAAGTCGTTGTATTTGTTGTGCATGCACGGCACGTTCGTTCGGAGTTGTTCGTTTGGCATTGGCCGCCTCGAACAGGAGTGAAATGGTATCGCGTGTCGTCAGGGTCTGATCAAAATCAGTGCATAATATCACAGCCGTCGACAGCGATCGCCTTCGTCCATTCATCATGACGTAATCAAACGAACGACCTCGATAACGAGTGAGTGCGACGGCGCAGTGCCTAGCCTGCATTGTTTCGCTTGGACTGGCATAATGGGGATGGAAACTCTCCTGTGCTATCGCATATCACATTACAAAGGGGTTTCCTCTCTGGAGACTAGAGGACTGGGATTTGTGGGAGGACCAAAATGGCCGATGACAGTGATCATGATGGTAATAAAATCGAGACGGCAGGACAAATGAAGCAACGACATAAACTCGAACTTCGTGTACGTAATCTCCGTCTTTTTCTCTATCGAACAGTGTCATCTGAGTGTTCAAGCGATCTGTAGAACTTGCAAAATGAGATCAAGAACTTTCAGAAGAAAGCCAAAAAAGACAAACTCAACAAGAAAGACATGGAAACCCAGATTCAGAAAATGGAAGACGAGATGAAATCACGTCATGAAGCTGAACTTGCGTCATTGAACGTGCGTTTGATGGGTACTGCGTATGGTGATGGACACGGACACTGAATAACGCTTTCTATAGGGTCAGGACGAAGCTGCAGGCAACAACACGCCCGCCGCGCCGGAACCGGTGGTGCCAGCGAAATCACAGGGACCATCAAAGGCACAACGTCGTAAAGAAAACAAAAAACAAAAAGAACGGGAACGTGAAGAACGGATTGAAGAAGCCAATCGCAACACTGTGAGCGAGCGTCAGATTGAGACAGAGATTATCCTGACGAAATTACGGCACGCCAACTTAACGATCAAAGACATTCCATCGGATGGGCACTGTATGTACCATGCCGTCGCTGATCAACTCAAACGACATAACCAAGAAGCTGCGGTGCAAGAGCCTGCGTACCAATACTTGCGTCGTCTCACAGCTACATACATGCGTCAACATCCAGATGATTTCTTGCCGTTTTTGCCACTAGAAGAAGAGGAAGGCAAGTCACTTCTTGGTATGTATGCTTTTCCCGATCGATTCGTGACTTGTCGCCTGATGGTCTTGTTGTTATAGATTTGTATGAAGAGTATTGTGATCGTGTGGCCAACACATCGGACTGGGGTGGGCAATTGGAGCTTCGTGCATTGGCTTGTACGTTGGCGACACCTATTGAAGTCTACTCGGCTGAATCGGATGTGATTAAAATGGGCACCGAGTTCACCGACCGCGAACCGCTTCAGCTCACCTATCACTTGCACTACTACACACTGGGCGAGCACTTCAATTCGGTCACAAAGGCGTAAACCTGACGAGTAGAAGCAAAACTGAGGTGTTCATTCTTCGATAAATAGAAAGTGGGGAAGAACGTCACGATATCAATCGCGACGCTCCTATAACTATCGTACTTGCATGGCAACTTCGGTATTTCTCTATTCTCGCCGAGGAGGCATTGGTGTGTACTGGTGGCGAGAGTGATCAAACATTGGCTTCGAGTTCGCGCAACGCTTCTCGGCACAATGTGGAAAGCTGTGGATCCCGGTGGTTTAGATGATGCTGGAGCTGCAACGGGCCTTTGCACACGACAACTTCCGACGGGATAATCTTACCAAAACTTCCGAGTGCTCGAGCACACTCGCGCAAAAACTCGAGCGCGAAGAGCGAATCAGAAACACTTGCTAGCCGGTCTACAATCACACGAGCAGCGACTTTGATCTCATCAAGGGTCACGGCCGCGAGCTTTTGGTCGGGAAAAGATTTGAGTGCTCGCGCAATGTTGTTGAGCGAACCAATAGCACAACGCGCCATCTCGAGGTCATCAGATGCCGCAGAGCGGACGAGAAACTCGACGATCCCATACCGAGCGACGAGAAAAGCACTTTCATTGTTCTGAGTGATGACCGCAAGGCCCGAGCAACCTTCTCGCTGTGCGTCCACGTATGGTGATGAGACCATAATCTTCATGGCTTCAACACCCGAGGTGGGCGTGTGCACTGCCGTAGCGAGCTTCTTCCATACCCGGACGCTCACACTGTCTTCATCCCGAGGTGCGACTTTCTTCTGTGTGCCACTCTGTGGACATGCCGCAGCGTGAACATCAACGTATTGTAGGAGACGATGGTACAGTACCGAGTAGAGACCGTCCCACAACAATAAACTCCCCCGACGACGTTGAAATTCGAGGAGCAATTTACCGTTCATTGTAGTGTAGGCACGAACAACGAACTCGACGTGACTGTACTGGACGTACTTGACACACTTGAACTTGCACTTGTATGGTTGAAAGGTATACTCAATACCGCACTCGGTGAGGGCATTCTGAATCTGCTGCGCAAGTGTCGTGGCATCGAGCTTAGCAGTGCGGGAGGATGTACAATAAAAATGATACGGGTCCACAGGGTATGGTGGTGGCGGCAGCTGTGGAGCAACGACGGTCGAGGTCGATTCCAGCTCATCCAAGGCATTGCAGCTTCCAAAACTCGTTAAGGACGACGTACTCCGTGTGCTCGCAATGCTGTTGTTACTCGTAGTCCGACGACGACGATGATTAGCTTCATCGTACGATGAACTATGTGGACGACATCGTCGAAAACCGGGAATGCTCATGGCGGCCAAAGGAATTGGCGTCGAATCTTCTTCATCACTGCTCATCGCGAGGGCTTCATTGCCATAGCGGACCATCCCTGAATTTGTTTCGCGACGACGGGTAAGGGTACTCCATGCTCCTGCATACGACGATGATGGCACCGAACTTTCGACTGACCACTTGGCCATTTTCCCGTCTTCTACGTCGTGGGAATCGTGGAATGTACCTGAAGGGAAGGAGAGTGGAAGGATATGTTTGGCCAACAGTGCACAATCGCAGGGCCACTGCCAATGACGGGAGAGAAGGCAGCGGAACAATGGAAGAATGCACGTTCGTGACGGGTTCCCCGAAGTGACGAATGTAACCGCACAAAGGAAAAAATACAAGAATGAAGTGGCAGCGGAAAGAATGACTAGAATGGCCATAGTCATGCCAGAGCCAGAGTGTAACCAGCTGGCCAACAATCGGACATGCCATCTATACCCGCAGAGTAGAGGTGGAATGGCCACCCGTTACGTTACCAACAACGTTGGCACATGACCGCCCAACAAAAGTGACGTAGCCCTTCCCCTGATATGGTTCGGTTGAACCAGGTGGTTGGGTATACACGAGCATGCGATTGGTGGAATATGCGGCGGTAGGGAAAATTGTGGAGACGGTGCAGAAACGAGGCGTCCAGAACGTTCCGAGAAGTGAAGTGGCCACTCGGCGTGTGTGCTACGTTTCGTGTCAATGACTTGTCACTTTGGCATGTCGAAGTGTGCAATGGCTGTGGTGGCTGTTCTGGTTAATGCAGTCATGGCAGCCATATTGAACCTCGTCCATCGAGATCCCATTCAATAAATCAACGAAATGTTGTGGCAGATGGTTCCGTGGGTGGGAGCTGGCCCAAGATGTGGCGATGGGTTTGAAGTAGTTGGCATTGGATGCTAGAGATCGTCGCAGCTGGTGTGCAGAACTGTTCTCATGGCAAAACTCGCGATATCTAGCATCATCATCACTGGTGGAGTCCACTATTGATTGATGACTCGCCCTCCACCGTGGAGAGCAAAGATTCACTATTGAGTGAATATGGGTGGTTAGACTCACCGCCCATCAACAGCACTTTCCGTTCCAGTACATGCCACGAAGTGGAGTGCCTATTGTTCGAACTGTTCTGTTCCCAATCCACAGATTCGTTCTACCTCCCAACTTCAATGGCAACGTAGTCGTTCTACCAAGAGCGTACAGGATCAGCTCATTTGGCTTCACACTTCAACAACAATACACTCTTACCTCTTTTATCCGATATCATTCCAATATATCGTATTACAGAGGGGCTTCTTGCCCATGTTCGACACGAAGAATTGCCCCAACCCAAGACAAGGGCGTGGGGGTACTCGTCGACAACAATGCAGTTTACAGAGCTGAGTGAGCTAAATCATGTCATTGGACTCATGCGGATGTCGTCCTGCAATAGTCCGACGTTTCACGATCGTCAGGATTCGGAAGTTGATCGAATTTACAATTCTTCGCCGAAAATGGAAATGCAATTACGCAACTCTTGGATTGATCGCATGGCCGCCATGAAAGTCCCAGCCAAGAAACCATCGCCTGCGCCTACCACAAGTAGTACAACGATCGCAACGACCAATGCCACGAATGGCGTCACAGCCAATGGGAAAGAGGCAAATGGCGTGGCGGACAAGACTCATGCCACGGCTAATGGTGGTGGAGTGACTGCCACGAATGGTGCGTCAAAAGAAACCAATGGCACAACCAAAGGTGAGTCTGAGAGTCATTGAATGTGGCATGTTTGATGACTGATGGAACTGGCGCTTTGTAGATGGCGAAGGTGGATCCAAAGGAGGTGCCAGTGGCGATGCCAATGGGACAGCCGATGACGGATTTGAGTTTCCCAAAGAACCCATTGAGCCCATGTCGATGCACGAAAGTTCGCTATTAGACAAATTACTCAAGGGCGCAGGCGTGCCGTTGGGATCCAAGCCGGTCATGCTGGGACAAGAGCTCGGTGCGGTCTTGCATCTGACCATTTACCTTCCTACACGACAGGAGATGAAGATCGATGTATGTGCCTCTTTCTCATATAGTTGCCAGTCATTCTGATTCCTTGTGGCTGATGCTGTTAGCTTTACGACGTATCGACGGTGGACGAATCCATTCAAGAGATTTTGCGGACCCATCAAGTTGAAGCGCGCGATCCACCGCTCTACTATGGACACCCCGAGTGCTATGAGCTTCGTCTCCACGATTCTGATGGCTATCCGGATGAGGATTTCCCAGGTGCGTAATGATCTTGGTCTCGTGTTCTC
Organism: Pythium graminicola; assembly: GCA_023336255.1. NCBI lineage: Eukaryota > Oomycota > Peronosporomycetes > Pythiales > Pythiaceae > Pythium > Pythium graminicola. Next base: position 14,024 of record JAADWU010000097.1, read on the forward strand.
CACTATGTGTATTTGCTAACCCAATGACTGCCACCACTGGTCAGCATTGGATCGATCTCGAAAGATTAAAAACTTCGGTGACGCTGGTGGTCATGAGTATTGTCTCTGTGAGCGACCAGATGCTTGTCCGCCAACCGGAGAGCCCGTCAACGGTGAGTCTTGCACGTAGTCGATGGCTTTTGTGGTAGTATGGTGACTGAAGTGACATTCTTGCAGCGGAAGCGGCAAATGCTGCCGCCATGGCCAAGGCCGAGGCTGTTGCTGCTGCAAAGGCTCCGGGCGCCAATGAGAAACTCTTCCTCAAGATCTACTTGTGGGTACCAGAGGGTTTATGTGCTTTCAACTCGTAGACTGACCCTGATGCTGTGTTCTAGGCCGAAGAGCGATGATTACACGGTCGTTGCTGTGGATAGCACAACAACCGGTCAAGACTTGTTGCCCGCTCTGAACAAGAAGCATCGTCTACAGCTCTTCCATGACCAGTACGTGCTGAAGATCAGTGACGCGGATCGTGAACGACTCGATCTTGCGAGTGATGAGATTGACATGCACACTAAACTGCGTCCACTCAACATCCACGAAGCAACCCTTGCTACGAGTACGTACACATTTGAATGCAGGAAACTATTCTGCACTGGTCACTCAACCATTTCATTTGTTCACAGAGCAATATGCGGATGCACCTCAAGTGCCAGTCACAGTCACAAATGTCGTGGAGGATTCCGCGAGTGTCGACAGTCGTGCTCGTCCACCACCAGAGACATTCATGTTCAACGACGTGACTGCTGCCATGTTTAAAGAATGGCATGTCATCAAAAAGAACAAGTACGGCAAGAAGCAGCACCGAATGCTGGGTATTGATCTCAACAAAATTTACAACCGCAAAGTGGGCGAGCGTGTCATCAAATCGCGCAACACCACAAAGATCGTACGTGTCTACTAACGTTTATGTTGTGTGACGTGATTGTTCTGACTCGTGAGCCACTCTAGGCGGAGCGCCCAATGTCGAGTATTGAGTGGGTGCGATTCATGCAGGACCCGTCCGACTTCCAGATTTACTTCAAAGACAGTATCGAAGAAATCATCACCGACTATACTGCTGATTCACCATACGAATGTGGTAAGTGGCATTGGACAGTTCAACATCAAAGCTTATGTTGACCCTTATTCTCTATCCCATTTGTAGCCGAGATCGTCGCAAAATTGAAGTACATTTTGTCACGACGAAAGCAGTAGCATCTCGGTGATAATGTTGGACTCTGTGTACACGATGGCAAAGTTCCTAATCTGACGAAAACTCGACCAGATTACTCTCTCAAGGCACTCGCTTTCCACGTATCTTTATTTGATGTCTGCAGGTCCATCTTGTGCACGTCTGTGCACGTCTTGCGCTTTAGAGAGCGGATGCTTTCGAGACCACGTTTGATGACCTGGACGATCACACACAAGTTGGTGGTGTGCAAATGTTGATGATATTTTATGTCATTGGAGGACGAGATGGATCACTCTTTTACGGGGCAACAGTGAATAAACCCGAAAGGAGCGAACATGACCAACGAACCGAATGCAAAATGGATTTGACTCTCCTAGGTGGTCATTGTTACTTAGTGACATATCCTGTTCGATTGTGGAGCAATTCGGTTGAGTGACGTATCCCTCCATTCTGCCAGGAATGGCAGCGAACCCGTTCCAACGATTCGCGCGTGGCGCAGTAACGGCATCGCCCACACCACGTGTAAGTATCAAGCAAGAAGAAGAACGACAAGCTCATAAGGTTGAGGAGCGCATGGGCAACAATTCACCGGCAGCAGTGAGGAAACGGAAGCGAACACTTGACGATGGAGCTCATTCTCTGTCACACAAGCGAGAACCGAGTGATGACCAAAATGACCGCAATGCGCGTCGTGTTCAGCTTCTCCAGCAATTGATTGACGCACGATGTGACGGACCAGACGCGCCAATTGATCTCTATGGTACTCAGGCGTGCGTCTTCCAACCCAGTACGACGCGTGCATCGATCCAACGATTCCATATCCTCGTCGCTGCGCTGCTGAGTTCACAGACACAGGACGGTATTACGCACGCCGCGATGCAGCGGCTACACACACATTTGTGCGATTCTCAAGACGAAGAACGAAACGAAGGACTCACGATCGCCAAAGTGCGATTGGCAACCGCCGAACGGCTCGAAGAATTGCTTGTTCCTGTTGGATTTTACCGTCGCAAGGCTCAACAGCTCAAAGTCATTGGTGAGATGCTTCATCGTGAGTACAATGATGATATCCCACGTACACTCGATGGGCTATTGGCCCTACCGGGCATTGGTCCCAAAATCGCACGAGTGATTTTGTTGTTGGCATGGGACGATATCGACGCCGGGCTCATTGTCGACACGCATATCCATCGTCTCTCCCACCGTCTTGGTTGGGTCGACGACAGCGGCACGACAACACCCGAGCAAACGCGTGTGGCGTTGGAAGAATGGGTGCCACGGTCGTACTGGCGTGAATTCTCTCGTTTGGTCGTGGGGTTTGGACAAAACGTTTGCGTCGCCGTCCATCCCAAGTGCATCGATTGCCCTCTTGCACCACACTGTCCTAGTGCATTTCGCTATCGCCATCCAAAAAAGAAACAAACCAAAGACACCACCAGTATCCAGCTCCAGTATGAGGAATTGTAAAATTGTACTTGTATTTGAACGATTCATTCAGTCGGCGTGATAGTACACCATCATAATGAGCCATGCACTACACACCAGCGTCACCAAGGCTAAACGTACTAGTGCCCGTTCATGAATATCGTCCATTGTCTCGACACGGCGACGTGACACAGTCAATTCACGCAGTGTCGTCACCGTACGAAGCGCATTATGATCGTCTACATCGACTGCCACGGTTTCCCTCGCACTAACTGGACGCGACTTGTAGACTTTGGCGGTTTGTGCACCGACGGCGGTCATAGGCCACAGTACATTGGACACAAGAGACCATAAAACCGTTGCAGGGGACGCTTCCTCGGGGCCCTTGACTCTTGTACGGGTCGATTGTTGCAGTAATGGATCATGTTCGTGTTCCGTATCGTCCCATTCGGCCGTCCGCTCCCGATCATCATCGTAATGACTGTAGGAATCACGCCGACTAATAAGCGGTTGCGCCAATTTATCCGAGTCGTCATCGAGTACACCATAGCGTGAGGCTTTGGAAGAGGTATGCCCTGTGTACGCGCCTTGCGTCATGATGGCACGCCACGTTTCCATGACGAAGGATGATGACGGATCAATCCCCTGGGGGATTCTTCGAGAGAAGCTTTCAATGATCTGATGCAATCGACCTTCAACACGACTCTCGGTTTCTAACAAGTGTTCAAGCAACCTTCGTGCAACCTCCGACTGGTATGCAAGATCAAAGGGTTTGCCATATAACAGAGGACATAGTCGGCAATATGGACGAACTACGGAAGCAATTGGAGGCATTGGATGCTGATCAAGTGAAGCAACTACTGAGCGCAAGCGGTCATGAGAAGCTCTTGCAGACAGTACAAGCGAAGGCGCAAGAACCTGTATCAACGACTGTCGATGTCGCGGCGTTAAAAGCTCAAGGCAATGCATTATTCAAGCAAGGCCAGTATGACGAGGCTGCACGGATTTACACCATGTATGTGTATGGGCTTGAGTAAAGGAAGAGGACTTTTTTACGAATGGTTCTATAGATGCATCGAGAATGGTGGGAAGACAGATGCCACGTTGTATTCGAATCGTGCCATGGCATTCTTAAAGGCAAACAACCCCACTTCAACTTGTCAGAGTATGTAATATTGACATGCTGTATGTAGCTACAACAGTATGATCGCGTCATAGCCGACTGCACAAGTGCACTCACGCTCACGCCATCGATCAAGGTTCGTGGACCAAGCCCATTCGTTCAAAAGTATAAAGAACTGACAACGATACAATTTCTTCTAGCCATGTTTACGACGAGCAACAGCGTACGTGGCGCTAGGGGATCCGTCGTCGGCAGTGCAAGACCTCGATACAGCGCTATCATTTGACGCATCCAATAAGGAGGCACTTCGCCTCTTGGAGCAGATTGCCAAGGACAAAGAGTATGCCCGGAGCACGCGAATCCGAGCGATTCTTCTCGTCTCGTTTCGAAATGGATGGAAGACCATGAGCGTCAAAGGGAACCCTGCACCACCCTGTCTCAATGGTCATGCACTCTTCAGTATTCCCAGTGATCCACAGCAACGAGTGTTTTTGTATGGAGGACGCGCAGTGCGTGATCAAAAGTCACATGTATACGTCATGGACGAAATTGATTACAGTTGGGACTTGGTGACAACCCATGGGTCATTACCGGCACCTCGTGCATGGCACTGTGTGTGTCCACTCGGGGACAATGTACTTGGTGTGTATGGTGGTGTCTCGGCAAGTGACGAAGATCCCTCTGTTCACCTGCTCCACGCAACACCATCTCCCGGCGGCTACAATTTGACGTGGCAACAAAGTGCGATAGCAGCGTCCACTGCACAAGCACCATTGCCGCGCTCAGGCCACGCAAGCATCGATGTGGTGGAAGTCGACGGAAGTCGAACTGTCGTGATGTTTGGAGGACGAACGAAACGCGGCGTCACCGACGAAATGTGGACAATGGCATTGAACGGCACTAATGTCACGATGGATCGCATCGACCGGTCCGACGATGAACTTGTCACGGCATGGCCAGCAGCACGTGATGGCCACTCAATGGTCTTGTGGTCGACTCCGACGGGGCAGAAATATGTGCTCGTGTTTGGCGGTAATGGCCAACAAACTGAAAAGAAAATGAACGATCTGTGGCAATTCGACCTTACGTCTCGTCAGTGGAAGGAGGTGAAGTGTAGTGGGGAAGTACCTCAACCACGATCGTATCACTCGGCACATATCGTAGGTGATTTTATGATCATCATTGGTGGTCGCATGCTCGATGCGGAAGACGGGGACGTGTATGTGCTGGATCTGGGTACGTGAATGTAATGAGTATGAGCGGGGTCAGTAACTAACGGATTATCGTGATGCAGATGCAATGGAGTGGTTTCGGGTCCGTATACCAGCCGACAAGGTGATGACACCGCGTGCATGGCATGCAAGCATCTATCGATCCCTTCAGAACGAGATTTACCTTCTTGGTTCATTTCATGGTCCTTCACGAGAAGCTGCTGTACTGGATCTGTCAAAATTTCAAGAGTCGATCAAGAGTCTTCGACACCTTAAAGGGTGAGACTCGTGAGCGCGAAAGAGGAAAAGAGAGCTTTGTGCTGATTGATTACAAGGGCAGAGAACAAGATGCCAACTTTACACCGTCAGCCAAGTTGGACAATGTCAATGGCCTATTGTATTCGATGTACAGCCACCCATTTTCGACCATAATGGCGATACCTTGAGTACATGTGAGAAGACAATGGCGCAAGTTGATCGGACGTAGAGTTTGTTCAAGGGAGGCACATGAATGCCAACGCTTTGAACACCAAACACAAGACCACAATCGTCTCGATGCTCTCATCTTTGTTCTCAGCCTTCCGCATGACCGGCGCCTTTGTCCGTGACGCGCTTGTTGGTGCTGTCCATGGCATGATCGACGTGTGGTCAATTTGATCAATTTGACCAATGGTCAAGATATTTGACCTTCTTGACCTTGGTTTCCTCAGAGCGAGTGTGGCACCCCAAACTCCACTTCAAGTCACATTCGGCAAAATTGAATTTCGCGCCAACACCTTCGCGCATAGTCATCCTCTGTCTCGACTCTTCAAGTACGGTTAGCAACGAGAAAGACGTATCTCTTTACCATGCAACACTAGTGGTGCTGATTGTGAAGTCCACATCACTCTTCGTGTCGTCTAACTCGAATTTCTCCCCTTTCGAAGACAAAAACATACCGGAGATCACATTGGCATACGTGGAGTTTAGTGAGCGACATCTGTTTACCGTGAGGATTGCTGATGACGCCGACGTGTACGATTTGAAGGCGGCTATCCATGAGCTGGAGCGATACAACGTACGTTATCTGTTTCCTCCAAGCGCACTGACGTTGTA